>CANYBF010524401.1:0-16440 GCA_948192965.1 Dalechampia spathulata
CTAGAGGTCGTCAGCTGAGATAGACAGATCTCATTTTGGTACGAGGACTTCTGCGGCAAGCTCCAACTCTTTTTGTGTCTGTGTAGCTAGAGTGTGGCAGTAGTTATGTGTGTGTTGTACAGTTATGTACATTTATATAGCGTGGTGGTTTTATTGTATACACTCACTTATGTATAACAGGTTTTAATGATATAAGGTTTGGGATTGCCTGTTACGGTTTATGTTTACGATTGAGTGTATGTATGGGATGGATCCTGGGTTTATGTATGCTTATCACGTGTTTCCGCAGCACAACCACCATTAGGCTTAGAACGTGTCCCCATACAACGTCTTTACGATGTATCCCTGATGGTACAGGCATTGGTCTCCAACTGGGGGTCACTGTTTGTATCGTGGGAGCATGTCTGCCTGGGTATGGGCCGGGTGTGACATAAGTAGTAATTAAGGACATAAATGTTATTTCATGCAAAGAAAAGGGTAATTTTGGAAACCAATTTATGTATGGTATGTATGCACATTCATGTAATGCATGACATGTATGATGCTTATGTGAATATGATGCAAAAATGATGTAATGATAATTAATTAAAAGAAGAAGAATTTGAGTTTGATAAGCAAGCTTATCATATGTTGATAAGTGTCAACATATGATTGGTCCCTTGTTGATATTTACTGTAATTTAAACAAATATGGAATAAAAGAAGGAAGGAGGTTAGTTTTTACATGATCTTTCCTCTCTCATTTCAATTTCTCCTCCTCTTTCCCCTTTTTCATTTTTTAAGTAGAGAAAACTACAATTTAAAGGTAAATTTCTTTATAGAGAATTTGGTTTTCTTGTATATGCATGCTTATTTTTGTGTTATGAGTTCTTTCTTGCTTCCTTTTTGCTTTGTTTTCTTGTTGTTTTAGCAAGGGGAAGATTTTATCTAAGTTAAGAAATTGATTTGAATGAAAAGATTTTTAGTTGTTTATGGATGAGAATTCTTTGTTATAACGGGATATGTAATGTTTATTCCATCCGATTTTGGTTTAATGTTGTTTATATATTTCATGCAAACCTTAACTTGAGTAGCTTATAAATGATGATATAGTTGATGTTTAAAGTGTGTATGAGATGTTGGTGGTGATAAAATATGGTAAAGATCATGAATAAATGTATGAAAAGTAGAAAAAGGTGAAGTTATGTTAAGAAAATACTTGCTGCTCAAATTTGCACTTTTTTGATTTTGATTCCTATAATTCAGTAAAAGTGTATAATCCATTGAATTATGTCTAATTATGATGAAATATGGTATTAGAATGGTGAAGAAGAAGTTTGGATGCTTAAAGGAAGAGGTATGCATGATATATACATGTGTCTGCTAAAACTGGACCTTAAAAGTAAAGTTAGGGGTTTACGGTAATTGCATTTTGACTACCTTAATGTTTGAGTTTTTAGATGTGTAATATATCATTAGAAATCTATTTGAATCTAGTTTCTAAAGATACATGATTTGAAAAATTCTAAAATTTTTTGTATGGTCAAAAATGTCATGCCATTTAGATTATCACATTCGAGCAGGAATTAAGCAGGGAACTTTGGTATGCGACCTTTTACAATTTGACAGCTTAAATGAATTTTAAAAATTATAAGAAATAGCTCAAATTAAAGCTTATTAAGTCTAGTTTCTAATGGTATATGATTTTTTTATATTAAAGGCCAAGAGGATAGCTTAAACATTCATTTAGTCCAAGTACATACAAAAATGGTATTTGCATTTTTTGGTTTTCATAAGTTTGAGTTGCATAACTTAAATGTCTATGTTTTGATACCTTGTTTACATGAATTAATACTTTGATTCATGCATTAGATGATGGCAAAAATATGAGTGTCTTTCATAGTTCATAACTTATCTCATAAGGTCATATAAAGGCATGGACAAGTAAGGTGAAAACATGAAGATTTCATGAAAGAAAATGACCAAATGAATAGTGTAACATACTAAATGAATAGTGCACCTTACCAAATGAATAGTAATATGCCTTATATGTTTGGTAACTTAATGAATGCATGTTCCAAGCTTCCAAATTTAAAGTTATTCATATCTAAAACTCATTATTCATTGTTATACACATGTATATACACTTAGAGATATAAATTGACCTCAATGTCTTGTATTTGAGTTATGATTGATTAATGTTCCTTACATATTGAATTGATCAAGATACATGACCTACATGCTAGAATGCTTATATATGAATTAAATTTGTGTCTGTACCTAAGTATATGGAGGTGTTAAGACATGGATAAGGTTAATGGTTTATTATGTTATCAAATGGAGTTCACTGGTATTTAAGTATACTTAATGAATGTGAAAATGACTAGGACATTAAGGATGGCCAAATTACATGTATGACTTGTATATGCATCTATACTTGAATGTATGGGTGTGTAATGATATAAATAAGGGTAATTACTTATGACTTTTTCAAATATGATTCAATGATGATTAAATATTCATTATGAATAGTAATTTGTTTAAGATGCTTAATTGGCCGAACAACATATAAAATTATTACTTATAATGAATGTTATGCTATAACATAAAAATGTATAAATATAACTATCATGACTAGAAAGTTAAGTATGACTACATGAAATGAATATGTATGAATTCCTTATGGTGAGAAACTTTATGCAAAATGTAAATGGCTTTACTAATTAAGTGAATAATGAAATTTATCACAGACTCAATGAAGGAACAATGATAGTGACTATTAATCGTCTAAACAGGTTTGTGCTATCTAAGATTTCCACGATCGATAACTCGATCAATAATGGAAAGGTGTACATAAGTACACTATAGTTATTTATTTATTTATTTACCATGCTTAGAATAGCTTATGATAAGTCTATATAGGAAATGAATTATGAATGTTTTCTTATAATGATGTTTTATACATTATTGAAAATTTATGGTATAAAGGATATATTATTCCATGATGATATATATGTTATGCTTTTGAATAGTAGTTGTTATATTGAAAATGAATGCCAGATTATATATATTATATGTTATGATATTCCAATCTATTAAATGAGGTTGGCAGGTGAATTATCGTAGGTACAAAGATGCTATATGATATCTATTTTCTTTATTCAAGAAATATCAATTGATATGGATTGTAAATAATGATTTATAGTGGAAGATTGATATTATACCTTATTAATTTCAATACTTATCATGACATTAAGTATAATGTATATGTATCACATCATGAATCATTTACATACATATTCATATTCATGACATGTCATACAGAGAATATAAGGTGGGAAAAGAGAGAAATGATTTAGAATTGATATAGACCTATATGCTATGAAAGCATATTGGATCATAGAGATTGTCACACCCCGACCCAAGACCCGAGGGATGACGACATAATCCCGTAGCATAACTATCGCTCACCCGTCTCAGGAAAACAATAATTATACTACAAGGGATTTTAACCTTCTAATGCTCGTATAAGAAATCCGAATAAAAAGATATAAAAATCAATACAAAACCCTGGATATATAAATACATGGATTCTTATACAATACATCTAGTATACTGCCAATTCTCATACAAAAGGAGCTATGCACAAATATACAAAGCTGCAGGAGTCCGTCCAGAAGTCCACGACATAAACCAGCTGCTGTACCTCTAGCCCCGGTGCTCACCCTCTGAACTCGGACCTACGTTCATCAAATGATAAACGCTGAGAATACATCTCAGTGGTGCTAGGAACACATAACACATACCATACATCCATGCATCCCATACATACATCATGCAATCGAGCATACGGCACACAGCCAATCACAGGCACACAACCCCATACACACGGCATATAGCCTATCACATGGCAATCTCTGCCCAACCAGACATCCATATTGCATCTCACAATAAAGAATGCCCGGTCTATCATCATATCATGTTCTCGCCCTTGGTTTGGTGCATCTTGCACTCTTTACCTGTGCGGGGAGCATCTCACCCCCGTATTATCAATTAACACTGGCACCTCTCGCACCAGTAGGAGCATCTCACCCCCTAATTGATAGATACCGGTACCTCTCGTATTGCGACACATCGCATATCATCTTATCGCCACCCTTATATCATCCCCTCACCATGCCATGCTATGTCATCATTCAATATGCATGAACAAGCCATATAACAATCCTACAAGTCAAACATCCAATAATCACAAGGCACGTTCCTTCTCGAAACCTATAGCCACACATACGTTCCTTCTCGAAACCCACAAACCGCAATCACAAGCATCAAATGCAAGAACAAGCTTAATCACAGGGAATTCAATCCCCAAGCATCAGTTCTAGGCTTTTCAGAGCCAAAGAACCACTAGAACAAGCATAAACCCAGATAACGAGCACAAACGTTAAACATCCAGCACAAACGTGAAAAGAGAAGACCGCTATCTCTAGCCCGTGATCCCGTCGCTAATCCACTTTAGCCTTAACTTCAAGCGCTCGCACTAGCTCGGTGCCTAGGAATCCCTCCTCAGGTGGGTTTTTAGGGTTTAAGGACGTTTAAAGGAAAATAACAGATGAAAACCCTTATTTTTCAGCTGTTAAAAAGCCCAACTTAAGTCGCGTACAGCCGTACCACCTCTCGTACACCCGTACCAACCTAAAAAGCCTGACAAACCCAACTTCCTGCGAGCTGCGGTACGGCCGTACCACCTTTGGTACGCCCGTATGGCCACCACTCACCTGACAAACTTGAATTCCTGTGAGTTGACGTACGGCCGTACAACCCTCTGGTACGCCCGTACGACCTCCAGGAGCCCTAGCCCCCTCATCTGCCATGTCTCGTACAGCCGTACAACCTTCCGTACGCCCGTACCACTCTCCAAACTCCTCTTCTCACACTCAAACGCCCTCCCCAGCCACCTGAAATACCTCCTACACAACCCAAACATGCATGCCATCATGCATACACCCAACACAGATACAAATACACATTACATATGTCATCATGACACATACACAAGCATACATACACTGCACATATGCAAGCAATCATGTATACATACACGTATACATCCAAACATGCATACACAAACTACTAAAACTCCTAGGGGGTCAAATGCGGATGTAACAGAGATGATGGAATCTCTCGATGGAATCATACAATTTTGTTCCTATATGGAAAGAAAAACAGGTTCATTAAACCATATAGTTATAATGCCCTCCTACGGGAGATGAGTACTGGTACATATAAAACCCAGTACGAGATTATGCACAACCATACAGAAATGAAAGGAAATGTTACAGAAAAATTAGAGGGAGGATGCATAACATGATTACATACACACAATCATGCATTATTCCTTAATTATAATGAAATGAAAGACAATGTTATTACAGGCGCACTACAAGTGTACATATATCATTATTTACAGAGACATGATGGCTTATATACAGTATTTTACATAGACAAAGTCACAAATGACTGTTTATAGCATTTATATTCATGTTTCCATAATATTCTATGTTATGTTGAAAAAGTAAAGGTAAAGTGAAAGCAAAGGCATGATATGAGTGCATATAGTGAACTATTTATATCAAAGATGAAATTATGCTATGATTTGCATAGAGAATGATTATTATTGATCTTATACAATAATTGTCAATTATCATTGATTCATGATAACAAACCATTGTAAATGTAATATGGCATTATACAAAAATAGGTAGTTAATGTTCTTAATGCTATTTGATAAATGTTCACTATGATTGCTAAATGTGATATAAAAATGTTACTATGACTTCATTTAATGTTATATTGCATGTAGTATTATCTTGATATAGATAATTATGTTGATTATGGTTATGATTATGAACAGTCATGGTTGCTATATTATTTAATTGATAGAAATAACATTGATGACTTATATACCATAAAATAAGTATTATCTATAGATATCAATGGAAGATAGGTGATGTTATTAGTATGCAAAATAATGTTCCATGATATTTGAACTATTATTATGTATTTATAGGTAGTTTTCAATAATATTAAGTTAAGGAGGCATATTTTTATATAATGGCATAACAACTATTTGACTAAGCATCAACATGAGACATTCTTCAACATTTCGTAAATAAAATTTGATGCATGATATGTTTATAGATGATAAGATATTTGAATCATGATGTATGCTTATGATATTGTTATTATGCATTTATTATATAGCTCCATTGAGTGAAATACTCAACGTTGATCATTTGATAAATGTAGGTTGAATGTTTACAAGGAAGCATATGGATCCAGAGGCACCAAATTAGCATGACTATTTATATGCTAAAGTTTCAAAATATCAAGTACTCCTGAGTTATATAATTATGCAACTATGTATATGAGTCCAAGGCAGTAAATAATTGCATTGATGTTTATTAAGTATATATGTATTTTAAAATTTTATAAGAAAAATATTTTTATACATCTCTTGTAGAATAATTAATAGTTTTCACTTATTTGGAGATTGTTAACTATTCTACAGGAGCATGTTATACCATGAGGGGTGTGATAACCATATCATATTTGCCATGTTATTATCTGTTATGATTGTTTCCATACTACATCGCGTTGTGTGATTATTTCATGCTTATGGATGCTTGCTTGCCAAGGATAATTAACTTAATTAAAATGGTAAAATCAAACTTAAAACTCTAAGAAAATAGATCTTCACCATCCAAACCCATCTTTGAAGGGTTTGACTTAGCACTTATGCTATGGGTTAGTTGAACCAAATCTGTAACCATCTAGTGGTGACTCCATCTTATGACCTTCATCTGGTCCATATCATTCCTCAAGGTAGCTCCTCAAGAATACCATACTTTTGCTCTAAGTAAACCCTAGTGTCATCTATCATAAGCCTCGCTTTAGGTCACGGTGAAAGCCCCACCTATAAGGGGTTGGATCTTTGCAGTGGATAGTGCAAAGACAGATTCATCGGCTGTTGGTAGACCATTGAGATGAATAGAATTCTGCTAATTTTGATGCTATTATGACTGCTGTTGAGCCTAGTAGCTGATTGTGTTAACCTTGTAGATCATGGCTTATGATCATAATATGGATGACTTAAGAGAGCATCTTAACAATTTGACCTGGGATAAGGTAAGCAGTAAACAACTTTGTTAGCATAAAACTGAATTGATTTAGTTTAGATGATACTTACGTAGGTGACTGATTTATTGTTGTTATTACTATTTAGAATAAATCTAGCTTGATTCATGGGGTAATATGGTTCCTTGACCCAAGTATATAACCACCTTTACTTATAAAGATAAGTGTCACATGATTTTAGAGAGTTTAGAGTGCCAACTCTTTTACTTGAACGAGCACATCATTAACTGGTAACTAGGGCTAGAAGGGAATGTAGAGCCTACTACACCAGCACGGACCATATTTTGGGCATTATGTGTTGATACAGACCTAGAGGTTGTAGTTGCCTTAATTGGTGTTCCTAGGCAAGAGCGCCTCTCAAAGTCATCCGTGGATTATTCAACCTTTGTATAGTTGCATTTATTAGAGTCAGTGGAGTTATCTACTTGCAGAGGATAATATGAGAGAGTTGGTGGCTTTAGAGTTAGACCCAGTACTTCTAGTGGCAAAAGAAGTCCTCACGATTCACTAGCTATTGATAGTTCTTGAGGTGGTAATACCTCGAAAAGATCATGTAGTGCTACGTTTAGAGTTACCCCATTGAGAGCAGAGCCTGATAGTCCAGATGTACTCTTTAGTTATGAGTTTTCTTAGGGTTTTATCAAGGATAAACTAATATGGCCTTAGAATCCATTGATCTATATATACGATGAGCTTGGCCACCCATATGAGATATCTTTCCCTATACTAATGAGGGATAAGATTGAGTTTGATCTACTAAACACCACCCATGTGAGTAGCTCAAGTGCATTAACATGCTTCTGATTCTATTATCTGACTATGCTTGACCTATATAGGTACCATGTGATGCCATGGCTAATGTAACAACATTATTGATAGGGCTGCATTGCTATCATATCTTTGAGAAGCTAGACATTTAGGTATGTACCTATTATGGCCATGTTTATAATGTTTATATATGTATGCATGACTTAAATGCATATATGGTTATGCAAATGCAAATGATTCGATGCTCAAAGTGAGAATAATGGGACCATATGCATGATGTCATCGATTGCTCAAACTTGAAACCCAAAATGCTTGATGCTTTTATCCTTATGCAAGAATATTATATATTTTATTCCATTATCAAAACATAACCTTTATGTTTTTCTTTACAGAAATTGACAATGGCTGAGTAATCATTATTTGCTTTTTATACTACCTCTTACTAGTAGGGTGACAGTGAGTGAAGCAAGTTCAAACTCCAATACTTAAAGATATTATAGCAAGTCTTTATCAATTCTGCTTTTCTACATACCACTATGCAGTTTTGGGACCTAGTGATCAATGTCTTCAGTTTGGACATGTGGAGCTTTGTTTGATGTACGAGGAGTTCACTACTATCCTTAGAGTCACATGTAGCATGATGATAATGCTGACCATGCTGGTGTCTACTTGGGAGGTGATTCCATATTTGATTAAGGTATTCGAGATCAGTCCTACTTTAGTGAGATCACTATTGACTATAAAAGGTTATGTAGATCTCACCACTATTTTCCAACTATGCAATCATAAGCTAATAATTAACCTCTCATGACTGAGAGTAGCTATATTTAGATTTATGGTAAATTTTCTATTTGTCAACCCTTCCAGCCATGGGGATCTAAAGATTGGTCATATGATAAACTAGATAGAGTAGGGTTGGACCCCTTTTCTGATGATCATAGCGGAGATGATCCTTGATTCATTTTTATGAGTATTTATTATTACATTTTCATGAGTGTTACCATTACATTTATTAGACTTTGACTCTTGATTCATGATTTCATATGGCATTAGATTAGTTAAACATGTCCCACATTTCTTTTTATCGCCTAACATTATTTATTTGTTTGCATTTCTTATAACAGCTCGATTTGACGACTGTCTCCACAACCTAACACAAGACCTTTCCAACATGCTTTGTCCTTACTCACATGCTTCCTAAAGAAACTTCCCAGGAGGTCACCCATTCTACAATTGATCTAAGCTAAGCACACTTAACTATGGAGTTCTTACAGAATGAGCACCAAAAAGGTAGGTGTACCTCCCAACACAAGACCTTTCCAACATGCTTTATCCTCACTCATATGCTTCCCAAAGAAACTTCCCAGGATATCACCCATCCAATAATTGCTCTAAGCTAAGCATGCTTAACTATGACGTTCTTACAAAATGAGCACCGAAAAGGTAGGTGCACCTTGTTGGTATAGATAGTACCTATCTAATCGTTTAAGCTATTCTTAATTATATAGTCTCATACCTGCACAATCTTGAAATCACTCAACTCTGTAGCCCCATCCCTACATAGTCTTAAGATCCCTCTTCTTCGAGTGTGGGATCAATTCATTCATATGCCCCTCTATCTAGAAGCTTACCAAGAGCCACACCTTGTCCATGCTCTCTCTAGTACCATTGTGCACTCCTCGTTCTTCTCAGCCTTGGGTGTCATATTTCTCATTCATGCATTTTGGCTCATGCTATCCAAGATCATTTTCCTAAATGGAGAGGACGTTGCTTAGCATCTTGAATTTTTTTTATAATCAAAGATCCTTTGTAATAGAATATGCCTCTATTTTACTATATTTTACCTTATTTCATTATGTATTCCCTTATCTTTCTCACTCCCTTTCTTCGAGCTATTATTATTTTATTTGTGCTGCTATATTTTATTATGCTACTGTGCTTATTTTGTGATTATTATATGATGTATGTTATACCATGACATGCCTATGCCATGTCATTTTTCATATGTCATGCCTTTGCCATGTCATTTCTCACATGTTATGCCTATGTTATGTCATTTCTCATATGTCATGCCTATGACATATCATTTCTCACATATCATGCCTATGCCATTTCATTCTTTCATATATCATGCCTATGTCATGTCATCTTTCACATGTCATATGTATATTATACCATATCATATTTACCATTCCATATCTGTTATGATTGTTGTTGCACTATATTGTATGTATGCTTTATTTCATGCTTATGAATGCTCGCTTGCCTAAGGAAATTATCTCAACTAAAATGGTAAAATCAAACTTGAAACTTTGAGAAAATAAATCTTTACCATCCAAACTTATCTTTGAAGGCTTTGACTTAGCACTCATGTTATGGGTTAGTTGAACCAAATTTAGAACCATCTGATGGCAACTCCATCTTATATCCTATACCAAATCCATTTCATTCTTTGAGGTAGCCTCTTGAGAAGACCACACTTTTACTCCAAGTGGGCCCTTAACGCTATCTATCATAAGTCTCACTCTAGATCGCGGTGAAAGATCCATCCACAGTGGTTACTCCACTAGGGACCTATGGTAAAAGAGTGGTAGCATTAAAATCTTAGAGTTTTATATCAATTTTTATATTCTAGTTGGGTTAGTTGTATTGCATATCATGTACATATTTTATGTTTACACACCACCTTTTATCCTTAAACTAACCAGTGATTATGGGTGAGTGAGTACCTTGAACTCCATTCGACTCCTTGGGAAAGTAAGACCACTTCACTACTTATTGCCTTGTACTAAGGATCATCGATGATTCTTAGAATAGATAGACATTAGGTATAGTCCTATATCAATGATTCCATTAAGTTGGATAGGTTATGGACAACATGGTGAGAGACCTTAACCTGTTTCAATCGGACTAAATCCTATCTAGTTAACCATAACAATGTTCTAAAATTAGGATCCCTTATTTACATGCTATGTAGATCTATGCCTTATCATATAAGTGGATTTGCCTAAATCTGGCCTATTTTCCCATCTCATATTACTCTACTAAGAGTGAAAATCTTATCATGATTTTATGATGGTTATATAACCTCATGCTTATTCGATTGACATTCTCTTTAGTAATATGATCATGTTGAAATACTGTGAGATTTTCATCATAATCCTTTATATGATCGGGTAACAATTGATCTTTGCTTGCCTTACATGCTGAAAGAATCACGCCTCGAGTTTCCAGTGTAACTCTAGGCTAGTATCCCACATTGGAGATTTTTGATCAACCATTTTTTATGAAGGTATAAGGTTAGCAAGGAATGTTGTTGTGTGCTATATGTTCACTAATTATTTTCATGTTTTTTGTCAAACATGCATACTCATGTAATTAATCACTGATTAGTTTCTTTTACAACCATAATACTGGATATTTCCTAGCATAGGTCATGCATATATCTTATCTGTTGTATCATATGCAATCATATATACATACACATGCATCCATGCTAACTTTTATTATGTATAGAAACATCTGAGATCCTTAGGCTCCTAAGAATATCTTATCACCTTCTGAGACTACTTGCTCTGTACTTAATGATGCTTCACTCATTGCTATCCAACATCTGATTAATTAGTCCATGATCAAGCTTTTGCCTAATGACTTCAAGACTCTCCTATAACCATAAATCAAGGAAGCATTTAGCCCTGACAACTTCATCACCCCACCAACTCCCATGAATGATAAAGGGAAGGCGGTCAACTTATATGATGTTAAGATGGATGATGATGTCTTACTCCATATGCATGATGGTCATAAGTCTGAGACTTTTAGACTAGAATAGAAGATAAAATAGCTATAGTCTATCATGAAGACTAAGGGGATAGGGTATGATATGAACTTGGATGAGTTCTCCATTCGTGCTATTAAGGGTCTGCCTACTAAGTTTAAGCTATTAGATATTCTCAAGTACAAACGGGTTGGGGATCCAAAGAACCATCTGAAGACCTACACTATGATGATGAACACCACTAACTTTTCAGATGAGTAGATAATCTGACTATTCTTCATCTCACTAGAGGGACTAATATTGGTCTAGTATCATACTCTGAATAAGGCATTCACGACCAAGTGAAAGCCTCTCTGCACTACCTTTATAAGCAGTATGGGTTCAAATCCCATTTTGATATGACTCTGCTGGACCTAGAGATAGTGAAACAGAAAACTAATAAGTCTTTCATAGACTACTTTAGTCGATGGATGGATAAAGCTACATTGGTCAATTAGAAGCCATCTAAGTCAAAAAACATCAATAACCTTATTATTAGGTTGCTGTCACTATATTAGGATAAGCTGAAATATTATAATTTCCATACTTTTAAGGATATGTATTTGGCCGGTCAGAGGATCAAGCAGACCGAGGGGCTAAAGAAGAGGGAGTATTCCTTCATCAAACTTAAAACCACTACATACACCCAGAAATTACACAAATCAGATTACATAAATACTTTACAATGACCAAACCTCATACTCTAAAATGCTACTGAGTTCTAGAGGTACTTGAATCTTGGGATGTCACTTTCCAAAGTTTTCAAGCATCTCTTAAAAGCCAAACTCATCAAGCCACTTAAGCCCAATTTCCAAACACCACCTCCAACCTTAATAAACATTAAAACCTACTATCATTACCCCTAATATCATAGCCATAACACTGATGATTATCACTCTCTCAAGCATATCATCCAGGACCTCATAGATTTAGATGAGCTTGAAGATCCCAAGAAATCCAAACCCTCTACGAAAATAAACTTGTTACCTAACTATCATAAAGGCAACTACATCTACATGATCCAATTAAGGTTCTGATCATCCGTGGTTCTTAGCTCCTCTCCTCTCAGTAGTGAGGAGATTACTCAGCTTCTTATTATTAATTTTCAACCCAGTGATACATTCAATATCAGTGCTATTGATATATGGTATGATAGTTTAGGGGATGAGTTTACAGTCACTCAAGATGCCTCTAAGTCTAAATTGGTAGAGGTTTAAAAGCTAAAGAAGGGTGAGTCAAGCGAGACTCCTAAGGTAGCTAAGCCATCAATTAAGTCTCTCAAGTAACAGAAGGGATTAGGTGCCAATAATATATTTTCTTAAGTTCACAACATGACTTGAAGTGGTAAGTTGTGTACTCCTCCCAACCTCAAAAAGAAGCTAGATACTCTGAGGAAGCCAACTGAGGCTAGACTTGCTATAGATGAGGTTGATTTGAGCAGTGCTCTAGCTCTACAACCTATTGGTAAGGCTAAAGAAGTTACTTAGCTTAATAATATAATCATTAAATAGTTAAAGAAGACTTAGGCTAACATCAATATTTAGGACTTGGTGTTATGTTCCTAACAGCATTGACAAGCAGTTATCGAGGTATTCTCTAATATGAGGATTTATCCATCTACCTTTACCTTTAACATGAAGAGTTAGTTGGTGAATCAAGAGTTGAAGTCTAGCATGATCACTTTCTCTAATATGGATCTACTGGCTAAGTATCCATTATAATAAGACACTTTTCATCAGGGTACATATCATGAACTTTTCCACTCCTTACATTATGGTGGATGATGGTTTTAGCATCAATGTTTGTCTACTCAATGTATTGCCCAAGCTTGGGACTCATCCTTCAAACTTGAAGCCATCTAAGACTATCATCCAGACATATGATGAGTCTAAGCATGAGGTTACCGGCACCTTGACTACCACTATTACAGTTAGGCTAATTAAGTCAATGGTAGAGTTCACAGTTTTAGATATTCCAATGTCTTTTGCTTTGTTATTAGGCAAGCTGTGGTTTCATCCATTGGGAGGTGTATTGTCCACCTTACACTAAAAGATCAAGTTTCCACACAAGGAGGGTATGGTTATTATTACTGCTTATGATAAGGTATCTCTAGTCTGTATCAGGGAGGATATTCCTCTTATAACTAGTTTTCAGATCATTACAATTAGAAAACTTGAGTCATGCTCGTACCAACAAAGCCCTACTGTGGAAGAGATGTTGTAAAATATGAACTTTATACATGGTAAGATTCTAGGTTGATTTCAGCAGGGTCTAGTAGAGTTTAATATCCTTACAGCCATGTGGAAGGAGAGACGTTGCATTGGGTTTGACCCTTACACTTTAGACGAGCCAGATAAGTGCAAGATAGTTATCTTTATCCAAGGTGAGACCTAGTATGACCATGCTTCTAAGTTACCTAACTCGGATGATTTCTTCAATAAATAGTTCACCATCTTTGATGATATTTATGATTTATCAACCTTGAGAGCATTAAAAAAGGTCACCGTTACTTTTTCTTCCATCAGCCCTAATGATGCTTTCCAAATTTTTGATGATGTTACTAATCTCACCACTGATCATCTTGAGCTAAAACCAATTATAGTCACTGCACTAGAGGCTAAGCTGTAAAGTTTGGATATGAGTGATTTATTGCTTTAGAAGGTCTACAAAGATATTACCACACTTGTAGATAGCACATTTGATGAGATTATATATGAGGATGATGATGTCCTTATCTTTGTACTCTTTTAATGATGATGTAATCCCTTCAAAGTTTAATGTGATAAAAAAATAGTTTTGCTTATGTTTGTGATATGTATTTTGATAGCATTGTGCATGAACATGAGCATATTTGACATTAACACATCATGCATTGAAACTGTTAACATTAGCACAGATGATAAGCCTTGTCCTCTCTAGATTGTATCTGACTTAACTCTTGATGAGAGAATAAAAATCATTAAAGTGTTAAAATAACATATAAAGGCCTTTTCTCTAGGCTATGAAGATATGCCAGGTGTTGATAAAACCATTATGGAATACATAATTTTGATCAAGCCTGAGTTCAAGCTAGTGAAGCAAAAACTACATCAACTCTGACCAGAATAGGCTTAAAGGTTAAACAGGATATCCAAAATCAAATGGATGTTCCTCAAAGTGGTTGATTATTAGATTCTCATGGCTATCATAGATAAGGTGAAGATAGCTTTCATTATAGAATAGGGGACCTAGTGCTATAAGGTTATGCCCTTTAGATTAAAGAATGTAGGTGCTACCTATCAAAAGGCCTCAACAACCTTGTTGCATTATCTTATCCATAAAGAGGTTGAGGTCTATGCTGATGATGTCACATCCATGTTTAGGGGTCTGTATGCGTATGACTTTTGCTATACGATGATAACGTGTATACATGTATGTATATTTGTATGTATGCTTTGTATACATGGATGTATGATGTTGATTGTGATTGTATTTCATGATACTGTCGCTTTATTAGGAAGCATGACTTCTTGGTTGGATGAGGGACAATGAGTTTGACGTATTTCAGTTGGTTTTGGAGTGTTTTAGCAGGTTTTGGGTGAATTAGGGGCTTCGAATTAGGAATGTCTTATTTTTAAGCTTTTGGTACGGGCATACGAATAGCCGTACGGGCGTACCAAATTCCTTGAGGTGGTACGGGCACACCAGGAGGTTGTATGGCCGTACCATAACTCGCAAGAATGTACGTTTGTCAGGAAATTCTGAGTGGTGCGGGTGTACCATATGGGCGTACGGGCATACCAAACCTCGCAGGAAAATCAGTGCATCAGAGATTTTAGGTTGGTACAGGTGTACGGGATTGGTACGGCCATACGTAACTTAAAATTTACGTTTTAAACAGATTAAGGACAATTATTTCATTAGGTTTTCTCACCCCAAAACCCTAATTTCTGTCCCAGAACCCTAGATTTCCGAATTCTTAGTGCTTTGAGGCTTGTAGAAGCTTGAAGAAACAAGTTTATGGCGTGGGTTACAGATTAGAGCTAGAAGTAGCTTAATTCCAGGTTTGTGCTAGTTTATGCTAAATTGTGTTCTTTGATTTCTATGATTAATTTCTGCCATTTGAGATGGTGTGAGGCCAAGATAGGCCTGGAAATGTTGTCTATGAATCATTTATGTATATGCTTTGTATGATTATACTATGATTATGATAATTGCTTAAGATGGCTTTGTTTTTGAGATTGATTATGAGCATATTGGCTTGAGCATGAGTATTGGGATTGAGAAATGCAGAAAAAAAGAGTGGAAAATGAAAAATTAAAGGCATGCTGGGTCATATATTACAGGATTCCATAATGGAATCATATACTATTGTTGCCCTCCTATGGGAGATGAGTCTCGAGACATACCATTAAAAAGAAAAGGGGTTTAAAGACCCGGATAGAAAAGCCCTCCTACGGGAGATGAGTACCGGTACATAGAGGGACCCATCATGGATAGAAATTGTGCACAATGGATTGAAAAAGAGAAAAAGAGATGAAAAGTGAAGTGGGGTGCATAGCATGGTTGCATTCCATATTCTTGTTGCTTGTGTTTTGATAGCCTGAGTGTATTGCTTGTATGTGTTATGATTATATGAATGTTTGCTTGTTACTAGCACCACTGAGTCTTCGACTTAGCGTTTATCAATTGATGGACACA
>CANYBF010524497.1:0-30726 GCA_948192965.1 Dalechampia spathulata
TTACATAACATAATTCTATTTTGTTCCACTTTCTTGCTTTGGCCAAAACTCTCCTCATTTTCTTCTTACATTTCTCTTCTTTTCTTCATCTCTTTCATGAATGTTCTTCATTTTTCTCCATGGAAACCGTATATGCTTCACCTTCTCCATCTTTTCTTTTCTAAAACTTCATGTATTAAACAAAAGCTATATGTTTCAAGATAACTTCATTTTTCTTATGTTCAAGAGGAGGCCAAAGCATTCTTCTTCATGGAAGCTAAAATCGTAACATTTCATGCTTCATTTCACTTGGATTTTTCAAGTTTAAGTTAGGTTTGTGTTTGTTCTTCAATGTTTGATCAAAAAATCTTCTTAATCTCCATGTTCTTGAAGTGACCGAATCATTCTCTTAAGGTTCTTCAAAGAGGAATTTCAAGATCCATTTAAACCATGAGATTTCTTGAAAAACCGAAACTTATTTGGTGTTTAATCTTGTTTTTCCTTATTGGATCTTACTTCTAAGGTACATGCATCTAGATGTGAGGATGGAAAACAAGTTTTGATGGAGGGATCTTTGTAGATCAAATGTTATATCATATGGCAGTGAAGTTTTGTTTGATTTTTGACTTGTTTGCTTAAACATGAGGTTTGATTGAGTATTGTTGATGTTAGATTCATTAGATCCATGCTTTTTTATGCTAAATGGAGTGATGATAGAATTATTTTATATTGGTTCTTATCATGGTCGAACGATTAGATGAAGATTTTAGAATTTTTAGCTTTTGGTTTGATATTTTAGTAAATTAGTGTTGTAAAATGATGAAAAATAGTGAATTATGGTGTGTGTGTGGGTTGTGTTGTGATTTTTCTTGGTATGGCTGAAACACATGAAGGAAAAGCTAACCATAAATGGTAAGATTAAGGTATGATTAAAAGATTTTAAAAGATTAATGAGTAAATAATTAAGAAAAGATAAATTTAATTAAGTTACAAGATGATTTAAGATTTGATTAATGAGGTTGTATATGAATTATTGAGTTAAATGACAAAAGGATAAGGCAAATGATTTTATGGTTGATAATTTTATTATATGGCTTAAAATTAAAGTGGAATTTGAATTATTTAGATATTTATAAGATAAGGTAATTGGCATAATTAAGAAGTATGGACAAAAAGGGGTATTTAATATGTTAAATGAAACAATTTTGATGTATACGGTTATGGTGATTTTGAAGTTTCAAATGATTAATTAATTAAGTAAATCAAGTGTTATTAGAAGCTTAATGAAATGATTAAATGATGGTATAAGATAGTTTTAAGTAAGATCCAAATTGATGACTATGCTATGATGATGTGGTAATTTTAAGATATGGATTAAAGGAACTAAAAATTTAGTATAATGAATATTATAAGAAGTTTATTGAAATAATTAATAAAAGATATAAAGTAAATTAAATAGACATGACTTTCATTGATTGGAAAGAAGGATAAGGTAAAATAGTATATGATTTAATGATGACCATTGAATAAGATTTGAAATAGATATAAGATAAGCATGAAAAGAATTCTTTGGAATTATTATCAGTCACTTTGAAAATAGAAGATAAAGAATTATATGGATATTTAATTGGTGGTGTTGAAGTGATAATGATATGAATAATGCCATGAGATTTTGGAAGCGTTTATATTATAAGATGAAAATTTATATTAAATACATAAGTTAAAGACATGAGATTTATTAAATGGTGGTGATTAAGTGAGTTAAAAATGGATAATAACATACGGTTTATAAGTGTTCAAATTATTAAGATGGATATTGATATTTAAATGTACAAGTTTAAGACATGTGGTTTATTTAAATGAAAGTGTTTAAGTAAAGTTCAAAGGTATATGATATATGATTGAACATTTAGAATTTAAGGTTGAGATAATAACTTAAAGAATATTTGTACATTAAATTAAGTCATTGATTGGTAAAGAAAAAGGGGTTAAATGATAGTGATATTAAAAAGGGGTATGTTAAATGAAGTTAAAATGTTATTTAAGTAATTCTTAAATAAGATATGATAAGGCACTATATTTGTGGTTATACTAGAAGATTAATGGATTAAAATAGATAATCTTTATGTTAAAGAGGGAGAAATTATATTTATGAAAGCTTTAATAAGCATGATATAAGAAGATATATGATGATAGCTAAATGTTAAATGTTGACTTTGAAAATGATGATGATGACTTAAATTTTAAATGTTAATAAATAATGATTATAAAATGAAAATCATTAATACTAGTAAATATAATTATTAATGATATTAGTTTATGATATATTGATTGGTATTTATGATGATACCATATGACTGATAGATATGGTGATTGCTTAATTAATTTTTACCATGGGAGTTCTATGTTGATAAATTGAATTATGATGAAGTACTTTATTATTATGATATAAGTATGATTAATAATAGCATATGTTATAATGATGGTAAAAATATGTTGAAGCATTATTATTGGATTAAAGTTATGATTATTAATTATTATTATAACATAAATTAATTGTTATAAAATTGATTTTATAACGAGGTTCTTTTTCATTATGATATAATAATATCATGATATTGATTGATGGTTGATAATTTTGGAACAAATATGAAAAGCTATAAATGATATAATATGAAATATTATGTATATAGAGTTAAAAATATAGTGATAAGATAAATTTGATTAAAGTAAATGATCATTTGATTATTTGATGAAACTTAAGTTATGAGAAGGATTATGCATGGTAATTTATTATGATGCATATATTTATTTCATGACATCAGAATGTATTGATTATATGTCTTGAATTATTAAAGTAAGGAGGTATAATTACATGATAGAAGATGAAATTATAAGTTCAAAAAAATTAAGGAATGAAATGATTCTAAAAGTACGATAAGTATCAGTTTATTTTATTATCATAAAGGTATTAGAGATTTGTTATGTAATCATAAAATAGTAAGGTATGAATTACTGTACCTATAGTTTAGAATCTTATGAACTACTGTTTATGATGAATCATGGTTTGTAGTAATAATTTAATGGTGAATGATGGTTGAGGAATTTTAATCATGGTCTATTGATTAAAGTTGTTGATTAATATTTTGATATAAATGCATTATGCAAATGAATTTTTCATGTCAATATCAATGAGCATTTGAAATGGATGATATATGATATGGATGATGCATGAAATATATGATATATTATATGGTTGTTGCAATAAAATGGATGATGTATGATATATTATTATGGTGCTTATATATGTTCATCATAGCATCATAACTTAAAGTATACAAATCATGTCATGAAACATCAATTAACATATTCACAATCATGACATGACATGAAGAAATAAGGAAGGGGACAAATGAGCAAAAGTGAGGAAATGATAAATGAAAAGGGTACTTGGGTATTGTGAAATAAATGGAAAGGAAAATGAAATGGAATGAATGTGAAATAGGTTCCAGTATATGAAATCAAAAATATGATACGAAATGAAATGTAAGACCCTATACCAAGAGTGCATATGATATGAAATGACCCATTATATGAAAAGGGCAATTAATATAAAATGAATTGATACAGGAAAATAAGAGGGAGAATGCATGACATGATTGCATTCTCACAGACAACATTTCTCATTCATGCATTATGAAAGTTTAGTGGATGATATGATGAAAGCGCTATGAGTGTACATGAATAAATGATATATAAACATGATAATAGAGTGATGAATGCATTATAATCGTGTCCTTATAGGCATTACATTGAATAATGAATTATGGTAGGGTATGATGGATTATGTTATGGATGCTTCCATAATTAGTTAATGTCATATCTAATGCGATGGACATAGTTATATAATAGAAGTTATAGGATACAGTTATTGGAATATATACTCATAGACATTTATAACATAATAAAAATATAATGTCATTCATTACTACTAGTTATGCTAAATGTTGATAGAGAAAATAATTAATATTATTAATTATGTTATGAATTGCTAATAGAAGGAATACGTGATAAAGTGAAAGATGGTATTTATGAACACTTGCAGAATTTTATTATATTCTAAAATGTTTATGGAAGTGATGATGCTAGTTTTGTACATGTGTTTAAGCAATTTAGATTATTGTGAAAATTATTGTGGAATGATGATATATAATATTAACTTTTAAATGATGATACATGATGAAAGTATATTTTAGAGAAATTATTGACATATGAATTATTTCTATAAGTAACAGTGATTAAGAAATGAAAATATGATATAGACGAGTTAATGAGTGAAATACTTAGCGTTCATCATTTGATGGATGTAGGTTAATAGATGGTTGGAATGCACGGATCCCAAAGCACCAATACAGCAGGACTCTCTTTGATGGCAAGGACTTGGACTAGTTTAAAGTTTCTAAATAATTTTATCAAGCAATTAAAGTAATGTTAAGGTAGTAAATGAAAATATGTAATGTGAGGTTATTATTTCCATAATTTAAAATGTAGTAAGTATTTTATAACAAAAAACATTTCACGTCCCTTGTAGAGTAATTAGTAGTTTCCATTTGATGGAGATCATTAATTATTCTACAGGAGCATGTCGCACCTTAAAAGGCATGACACTGAGAAAATAAAAGGACTATTTTGCCTAAAATTATGATAAGATGTCAGGATTAATTAAAGAGAGTGGATCATAAATTACCAATTAAGCTTAAGTTATAATTGTTTCAACAACCTACCAGAAGAATGTCAAATAAAGTAGAGTTGAAAGAGAAAGAGGAAATCAAAAAATTACTCAAGAAAAATTCAAACAGCCTACCAGGTATGCGAGATGGCTTTCAAATATTGTCCTTGTAGTTAAAAATAATGGAAAATTATGTATTTGTATTGATTTTCAAGATTTGAGTAGAACCACCCTAAAAGATGTGTATATTATGCCTATGATTGATATGTTAGTAGATATCTTTTCTAAGAATGAATTGTTGTCATTTTTGGATGGTTTTTCTAGATATAATCATATTATGATTGCAAATGAAGACACCTTTTAGATAACATTTTGGTGTCTAGGTTCGATTGAGGCCTTTGAGTGATTAGTTATGCCCTTTGGGTAAAAGAATACTAGAGTCACTTATCAATGATCCATGAATACATTTTTTCATGGTATGATTGAAAAAGCTACTTGAAGTGTATATTGATTATATTATGATTAAATTAAAGAAGGCATCCAAATATATGGAACATTTGAGGAGCTCTAAAAGGATGAGGATTTACAGTTTGAAGCTCAATCCTCTTAAGTGTGCCTTGGTTTCTTAGTCCATAATAAAGGCATAGAAGTGGATGGAAATAAAGCAAAAGCAATTTAAGAGGCGAAACCCCTAACAAACAAGAGAAAGCTTTAGAGATTTTTGGGACAGGTCAATTATTTGGTAACGTTTATATCCAATCTTGTAAGAAAAACTAAGGAGTTTTTAGATTTGCTAAAATTGAAAGAGACTAAAGAATTCAAATGGGAAGTTAGGCATCAATTGATGTTTAAGAGGATAAAATAATATCTTTGTAAACCTCCTATTTTGGTGCCCTATAGTTAGGAGTGCCTTTAAAGATTTATATTTTTACCGTAAATAAGTCTATAGGTTGTCTTTTAATCCAAGATAATTCTATGGGCCATGAGTAAGCAAATTGCTATCTTAGCAAGATGTTGATAATGAATGAAAAAAATATTCTTAAAATGAGAAGTTATGTTTGACTTTATTGTTGACCTTGAATTTTCACCTATGCATTGCATTTTTATGTTTTCTTTAATATGGCTTGATACAAGTCCTCATTATCGATCTTAATTTGCATACATGCCTTATGGCCTCCTACAAGTGTGTTTGACATGTAGAGCACGTTACATTTGACTTATGGAAGGTGGAGCACATTATATCATTCTTCTGATGTATGGAGCACATTTTGCAACATGTTGCATATGTTCGATGAAATGCATATATGAAATGCCTATTTCCTAACCAAATCTAACATGTGTCATATGCCTTCATGCCATGTTGGCACATTTAAAGTTCATTTAGCATATGGTGCATGTTACAAGGCATGCACAGTGAGGGGCGCATATTAGAGGTTCATTCTAATATATGGAATATGTTTTATAATGTGTCATGCATATTAGGCGAATTTGGCCAATGTGTTGTGCATGTCACATGACATGTTGCATACATTGTCTTCAAATTTCCAAAATTCCATATTATTATCCTATTTTGGATAATTCCCACCTCTTTCCTATAAACATAGCTTGTATATTTACCGGAAAAAGGTTAAAAAATTGAAAGTTTAGCCAATATGGTGCACATATTTCTTAATGTGTTACATACATTATAGTATGATTTTCACTATTTTTATGATTTTTAATCATTTTTCACTTTTTTTATTCAATCAAAGTTTTTAATAGCATTTAAGGTTTTATAGTGACCTATATTATCTAAATTCGTCATATATTGACATAATTTCATTAATTTTGGCTTCAAAACTAAATTTTAAGTCAAATGTCATTTTAGTTTGATGTTTATTACAATTGATATGATTGGAATTGAATTGGATGTTTGATTTATCTCTAATTGATGTAAAATGATGTTAAAGTCTTCCAATTCAATCTTCATGATCAATTTTCATTGATTTTTTTCATAAAATCAATTTATTTTGCTTGATTTCTTAGTTAAATATCATTTTAATTATGATTTTCTTATCTCTTGACATGATTGGTTTAATTAGATGTTGATTCATTTCCAAGTGATGTCTAATGATCTTGGAATCTTTTATTATGGGTCCATGATCGATTTTTGCCTAAAAATTGATTTTTAATTATTTTATCACTTGATTTTCAAATTAAAGCTATTTAATTTATTTTCTATTGCAATTATAGATGATTAAGAGTCCATTATAAAATAAATTGAGCTTGAATAACTTATTAAGTATGATTTCAAGTGTTCCCTTTCATTTTTATGATATTTCATGATCCAACTTGTGTTAATTGCCTTTTTCATGAATGTCGTTAACACATGTAGTAGACCTTGATCCTTGATCCATACTTGCCTATTGCATCAGATTGGTCAATCACGTTCCTATATTTTTTTGGTTTCTTAATATTGATTATTTGTTTTGTTTGCACATTCATTTTTGGCTTGTACTTCCTGGGACCATCTTTTCCTTTCCCTATATGGAGTGGAGATATTGTTTAATGTCTCATTTTTGTATCATTGAAGCTTTTATGTAATAAAATTGGCCTCTATTCCCCCTTAGCATATATGTTGAGCCTTATTCTGCATGTACCCCTATCTCTTCTTTCTCTTTCTGTAGACCATTATTTCTATTCTAGCTGTTTTGGTTGCTTTATTTAGTTATCATGTTGTATTTAATATGATTGTTGCTATGTCATGATGTGTGCTTTACTCATACCTATGAATGTTCATAAACCTACTTAGGTCAATTAACATGCTAAGATGGTAAAATAGAATTTAAAACTCTAAAAGAATAAATCTTCATCATTCGAACCCATCTCTAAAGGGTTTAACTTAACACTCATGTTATAGGTCAACTGAACCAAATTCCAGAACCATCTAATAGTGACTCCATCTTCCAACCTTTAATGGGTCCATATCATTCCTCGAGGGAGCCTCTTGGGAAGATCAACCTTTCACTCCAAGCAAGCCTTTAGTGTCATCTATCATAAGCCTTGCTTTAGGTCATGATGAAAGCTTCACCCACAATGGCGACTCCATTGGGGACTTGTGATGAAAGAGTGGTACCATTGAAATCTTAGAGTTTCATATTAATTTTCCTATTTTATTTGGGTTAATTATGTTTCATAACACATACATTATTTGCATTTGAACACCACCTTTATCCCTTACTCAACTAATGTTTATGGGTGAGTGAGTACCTTGGACTCCATTTGACTCCTTGGGGAAGTAAGTATGCCTTCACCACTCGCTACCTTCATCACTCTCTACCTTATACTATGGACTATCAAAAATGTACCTAGTATAGATTATGCACAATCAAAGATAGAGATTGATATGATCATAGAGAAATGATGAATTTACAAAACAAATGATGAAATAATAGAGAATAGAGGAATGCAATACATATTTTCATTCATTGATATATAGCATATCATTGCTATGAGAAAAGAAGAATGCAATACATACTTGCATTCATGGTCATGCCATATATCATTGCTATTATAGGCAAGGCTTTCACTATGACCCAAAGTGAGACTTGCAATAGACAACATCAGGGGCCCGCTTAGAGTAAAAGTGTAGATTTATCAAGGGATTACCTCAAGGAATGAAACCCTTTAGATGGAGTTGCCACCATATGGTTCTAGATTTGGTTCAACTAACCCAGAGCATGAGTGCTAAGTCAAACCCTTCAAAGATGGATTTAGGAGGTGAAGATCTATTTTCTTAGAGTTTACAAATTCAATTTTACCATTTTAGTCAAGCTAATTATCCTAGGTAGGCGAGCATTCATAAGCATAAAATAAGCACATAATACGATGTAACATGATAACAATCATAGCAAATATAGCATGGTAAGTATGATATAACAATCATAATAGATGAAATATGGTATATGCATAGCATGTGAAGAGATATGACATAGGCATGATATGTGAAATGATATGGCATAGACATAACATGTGAGATAACATGGTATAGGCATGATATGTGAGATGATATAGCATAGGCATGCCATGTGAGATGACATGGCATAGACATGACATATGAGATGACATGGCATAGGCATGACATGTAAAATGATATAGATATGACATATGAGAATGATATTGCATAAGCATGACATGTGAGATGATATAACATAGGCATAATATGTGAAATGATATGGTATAAGCATGACATATGAGAATGACATGACATAGTCATGGTATGTGAAAGATAATATGACATAAGTATGACATATGAGAGATAACATGACATAAGCATGACATGGCATACATCATATAGCAATGATGAGGTAAACATAGAAGTATAATAAGGCATGGAAGCATGAATAAAATGATAATGCCTAAAGAAAGGGAACGAGAGAAATAAGGGATACATGATGAAATAAAACTAAATCATACATGTTGGGAAAAACTAATAAAATAAAGGTCTATTTTATTTCAAAGGATTTTCAACTATACAAAAATTTGAGACATATAGTAACATCTCCTCCACTCAGGAAAATGAAATTAGATAGCACGAGCTAAAATGCATGAATAAGAAATGTAAAAAAGCAAATAATGTTAGGCAATAAAGTGTGATGTTGGACATGATTGATCAATCCAATGTTATATGAAAGCATGAATCAAGGGTCAAAGTTCAATGAATATAATGGCAACATTCATGAAAATGTAACAATAAATATGATTCGAATCATGAAAATTATAAAAGTAATTAATTTTAGGCAAAATCGATTAAGAATATAGTTGGAGAATTCTAAGATCATATGTGGCATCACTTAGAAATGAATCAACATCCAATTAAGCTTAATCATGTCAAGTAACAAATAAAACTCAATTAAAATGGCATTTAATTGATAAAATCAAGCAAATTAATTGATTTAATGGAAAAATCAACATAAATTGATCATGGAAATGAAGTTAGAGGACTCTAACATCATTCAAACATCAATTAGAGATGAAATGCACATCAAATTCAAGTTCAAACAAACCAATTGTAACACAATTCAAATTAAAGTAAGTATTAACTTGAATATTAATTTTAAGGCTAAAATTAATTAAATAGAAGCAATGTTTGATAAATTTATATCATTAGGATTACTATGAAACCATTAATGCTACTGAAAACTTTGATTAGTATTGAAAAACAAGAAAAAATAAGTGAAAAATCATGAAATTATGGAATTATGACTACTATGTACGTAGCATATAGCATGACATGCGCTATATGTACTAAAAAAATAGGGTCATATGCATTATATATAGAGTGATGTGTGCAACATATAACACATAAAATCAAAGCAGAAATGAGTTTTAAGCAAAAACATAAAAGAAATCATAAACTAGGCGAATATGTGACTGTTACAAATCATTCTAGCTATGGGAGAGCTAAGAATGCTATTGTTACATTCATGATTGAAGCCAATCAATGAAAACTCAATGCCAAATCATAAACCCATTGAGAAAATCAAGAGAAAAGAGAGAGGAAGAAGTATTCCAACACTTACCAATGATGATTAAGCTCTAATCTTGATTCTAAACGAGTTTAGGAGATTTAAGTAAGGATTAATTAGTCTTTATCCCCTAATTAGCAACTTAATTAAGTGTTTAATTAAGTGAGAAATGATTTTGGTAGATTTTGGCCTTAATTTGCAAATTTTAAACCTCTTTCCCATAAACATATGAGCCATATTTATAGGTAAGGGTTAAGTATTACCTAAAATGAGCTAGTAATGTGGGATTATATGAATTTTGCACATAATATGCATAACTTATAGTGCATAAAAGTGTTACATACGTAACATATAGTAGTATACGTATAGCATATCAGATTTTGCACCTTATGTACACCCTGTAATCAAAGCACTTAAGGATGTGTGTCTTATGCTCTTTAGTCCTTGTTTATGCCAAAAAAGCATGATGACATATGGAGCATGTTAGATTTGCATGGGAAAAGGTCACGAACCATGTCCATCTCGACTAAATATGTGCAGCATATAACATATCAGGAAATGCATGCTATGTGCTTTGCCTTTCACAAGCAAAATATAATGTGTTATATATGTCTAGAGTACTTGTGGGATGCTAAAAGGCATATGTGCAAATTAAGGTCGACATCGAGGACCTATATCAAGCCAAATCGAAGAAAACTCAAGTTTGCAACACGCACATAAAAAGTCAAGGTCAACAGCTATAATATTGATATACAGAATGAAAGAAAATATTTATATATATGATGGACGCATAATGATATTGTAAGATGTATGAAGTTATTAATAAGTGATTATATTAGATGACATATCAAATTTGGTTATATATCCTTATTAGTTGCTAAACTTTATCTATGAATTATTGATAATATATTTATTTATCATTTACCTTAGTGAATTATATTGCTAAAACTAATTAAATATATCTTATTAATGATTCACCTTTTATTAAGCTTTACTGAGTTTCATACTTAGTGTTTGTCTTCTGATAAACGTAAGTGGGGTAACTTAGATGTACACCATGATCAAAAGTCACCAGTAAAATTAGGAATACCACACTTTTATGTATCATACTCCTAGTGTATATTTTTACTTTCATAACTATCAATATATAATTTATAAGTAGATATTATTTTGTGTGTGCTAATAAATTGTATATGCCATAATGCAATAAATCTAAGATCGACTCATATAAAAATAAAATAAATAAATAAATAAAAATATATAGACAAAAATTCATATCCTTTGTAGGGTGATTAATGAACTTTAATTATGTTAAAGAGTTTATTAAACATTCTACGGAAGCATGTTTCACCAGTTTAGGTGTTACAATAATATCTTTTAGTGATTAATTAACAATTATTAATTAAGAACAAGTGACGAATTAGTGATTGAATAATCTAAATAGAAAATTATCAAATTCAAAATTATAACACCATGATTTTTCAACAATATATAGAAAAGATAATATTATCAGGAAAGAGTATACAATTGACTAATAACCTTTCAATACCTTAACAAGCTTATCTTAAATAAGTCCAACAAGTTGTACATTATCAACATAATAAGGAAAATTTCCAAAGGAAAGCTTAGTATTATAAGTATTATTGACTTGGTTTGTACTTCATCTCTCTTCAATAAAGCCAATTGTTGCTTCCTTCAAAGCAATTATTGTAAATTCTAATAATAATCTTGGCATTATACACTAAGGTGATATAATCAATGAAAAATTCTTTGTAATATAGGCATGATGAAATATAGAAGATAAAGCAACTCTAGATGAAGTTTGAGTAAAGAATTTAATAGGAAATGTTTGTAGTTGGTAAATTTTAGGGTGAGAATGGATGGTGCTAAAGTAGAGCCTATAGTGATAGTTGTAATAGTAGCCATGATGATAATGAGTCTGGCATCCATGGTGATAATGATGGTTTTTCAATTGATGGAAGAAAGGGAAATAAGAAGTTGACCAAACAAACAAGATGAATTACAAGAAAAATCAAGTCTGAACTAATATAGGAAGATTAAATATCTAATATGATAGAAGAATTTTTATGCATATCTTTTTATAATACATTCATATTTTAGTATTGAAAATTCATATTGTTTCATGAAATTTTAATATTTCAAATATCATTTTGATTATTTTTATAGTTTAAGAAATTAAAATAATATATGAGTTTTGATGAATATAAATAATATTTACATGGTTCTATGTTGGAAAATAAACACAATGTATTTAATATATATAATTCCAAAAGTTTTAATTAATCCTTGATGTTAATTCACGCCACCACAAAAATACAAGTCATGAATGTAGTAAAAGGGTATCCTCCACTAAAATCAAGGTAAGCTAAGTATTAATGATTGATTTTTGTCTATTATCTAAGTAATTCAAATTTTTGTACGAGTCACACAACTTTTTAAGAGAAAGATAAATCAAGTTATGAAAAGGCAATTGAAAAAATTCAAATAAAACTAAATTATATACTTTAAAGCTCTTAACTAAATGATGATATTAGGATTGAGATAGTTACTTGTGAAATTACACTTAAGTCTTGTTAATGATTATGCAATTGGTTTATCAAGATGGTAAATAAAATATATAAAATCTTCTTTCAAAGATAAAATTACCAATTACAATTAAACAAACATCTTAATCTATGGTGCAAGGTTGATTATAATGAATGAGTTTAATTACCAATTAAATGCATCTACTTAATTAATCCCTATGTATAGGTAATTAACTCAAAGGTGTCCATTTATTTTATCTAATTAATCAATTTTTTCTCAAAGTAATTAATTAATCAATTAAGCAATTTATAAATTAATGGACCTTATTAATAGATAAATTATCATAATCAATCATCAAGATAAAAGGATATAACAAACCTCAAGCATTTTTATTAGCAATTCAAAGGGTTCACAAGCAACTAATCTCAACCCTAACATGGGCATTGACTCAAGCATGATTAAGCATGATAAAATGATAATAGGGAAGGCTTTAAAGTGAAATACAACAATAATATTTGAAATAAAATAAAATAGACATGAATCTTTTAAAATCTTCTTCCTCTTCAAGCTTCTTCAAGTTTCTTGGTTGCTCCCTTTAACCCTTTGATGATTAATTTTGAGTAGGATAAATGACTAGAAACTAAACAATAGAAAGAAAAACTAGATAAGAAAAACTAAATCTAAAAGTATATTTTAGGTAAAAATATGATGAATCAATTAATGATGTATATATGTGTAAAAAAAGGAAAAAATATTCTCGAGTATGATGTCAAAACTTAGCCTCTATACTCCTAAAAATCATGTTAAAATATTTGGAAAACCCCTATTTTCGTGCGTATAGTCATGTCCCTTTATTTCATTATCTAATGGCTCAAATTAAGTGTGAAAGTCATGTGAAAATAATGACTCTACAGGTAAACACGAGTCAAGGTCAACTCAAGTTGAGTTGACGTTTGTGTGTTGAAAATCCAATTGTTGAGCTTAACTTGAGTCAAGTTAGCTTCAACTTGAGTCAAAGTTGAGCAATTTTGCATAAATTTCAAGTGTTATAAAATGAACTCGACTTGAGGTGAATGAAATATGACTTTGAGTTACAAAATAACATAAGGAACATGCAAGAATGAAGCAATAAAACTTATATTAGCATGCACCAATACATTCAAATGCATAACACAATGGAATAAGATCATGATTGGGAGTCAAAATTCATAATCAAGAAATCATAATAAGAAAATATAAAGTATATGAAAGGTATAAAGTATATGAAATGAAGTGAAAGATAAAACATAAAAAATATAAGGTATTTACATGAAGACAAAAACTAAAGAATTGTGCATGAAAAGCCCTTTAAAGTAAGGGGGAAAATGAGTTTACAACATTATTAACATGATTCTACTTAGATGTTTAAAATTATAGATGGTTAGAATTAGATGGAGACAAGTGAGAGTGATAATAAAAAATGATTTTAAAATAAATTTAAATAAGATGTTAATTAAATAAATTGGGATTCAGCTAATTGGATGGTAAGTTGAAATTAGTAGTAAGCATTTTAAAATAGGTTGGAGTGGTATGCAAGGACATGGCATGTGGGTGGACACATTCATCTTCATGGCCTTTATGCTTTGAAATTGTTAGGGTTACCGGTTTTTCCAAAACAGAAGAAATCTTCACATAATAAACTCAAGCATCATTAATAATTCCGCGTCAAAAACAAGTTTTATTTAATTTAAAATTTAACTAGACTTTGAATTGAATTTTTTAATTTTTTATTATCGTAAAAATTAAATTAATTTTAATAAATATAAATTATAAAATAAATTATTTCTTTTAAAAATAATTTATAAATATAATTATACTATTATATAAATTATGATCTTATATTAATAATAAATCAAAATTTGTATTTATAAAATTATGAATATATATATATATATAATTAAATTATTGCAATGAAAATTAATTAATTCATATATTTATTAATTAATTAATTAATTAAACTAAATTAATTAAATATTATTTAACTGAAGTTTATGTAATTAATTAAATGAATATCATGGAACCAGTTTTTAAGCATAAATCACCGAGAAGTAAACTCTGTTGATTTTCAATAGCTACTATGATAAGTCAAGTATTAATGGTAGGTTTAATGTCAGGTATTTGTTGCTGTAGAGGAGATTTTATAGGATTATTTTTTTATTTATAAAAACTTATTTAAAATAATGAAACTGTTTCATTATAAGAATAATAAATTTTATTAAATATTATATATTTATTGATTTTATATTAATTAGTATGTAACTATCATTGATACGTAAATAATTCATTATATATATGATATTTAATAAAAATTAATGCATATTATTATATTATGGATGCATTTATAATGTAAACCGGATATATATAAAAATTTATCATATTAAACACATTAAATCTTATTAAATTTAGTAAAATTTTAACTCATGAAATAAAAAGTCCACATAATGTAAGAAAAGTATGGATGTTTTATTAGAATATTATATTTATAAGAAGATTATATAATAAATCATAATAAAATATAAATCTTAAACAAATAATAAAAGTATAAATATTCAAAAGGAATAATTAGTATTATTTGCAGGTTTGGCCAATTGTCAAGAATTTTAAATTTTAATCAAAATGATTGATTATCTCAAATATAGTCCCAATTGGCAATCATCATAAAATTATTAATATAGAAATGTTATCCTTCAAATGACAAAATACACATTCATCGGGAATCATCAAACTTAATATCACATTTTAAGCCCTTTTAACACATATTTTATATAGATTCATGCAAAAATTTCTACACATTTGCCAAGAACACCTTCGTCTCTGCCTACAATAATTCATGCCCAGATGCCGCAAGCTAAGAATCCAACTCAAAAACAGGACTCCTTGCCTCTCTTTCCTTTCAAAAATCTGCCCAAAGCAATTGATTCGTTACAACCATACCAGCATTGCCAGGCACATGGAACGCAAAAACAATCCAAGTATAAAAAAGATTAAATCTGATACCATCATGTTTCTTCATCAACCCTCTGGCAAACAGCAAGCAGATGACCATGAATCCAACTCCAGCTACCCCTCCTACTATTATTGCCACCGTCTTTCCTGTATTTTGACCTGTTTTTCGTCCCGATTAATCACATGTTAGATGACATCTCCATGGTTTAGCTAGTTAAACCATGCTGTTGACAAACTTTCAAAAAGTACTCGTCTTTCTCATGCCTAACAACGCTAATTCATTCTATCTCTCTGTTTAAGACAGAAGAGATTCCCAGATATAAACCCCTTATACTGGAGAAAATTGCAAGTTGATTAAGAGAAATCGTTCAAGCTTCAAATTGGTTCAGTGACCCATCAAGCCTTATGCTAAACAAATATGAATCAAAATCTTAGCTTTTTCTTTCTGCTTAAGATTCTAGATTTCCAGAAACACACAAAAGAGATCAATTGTATACTTTACCTGATGAAGATGAATATGAAGATGAGGAAGAAGAAGACGATGATCTCCTTGGAACCCCGTTTGGGTAATAACTATAACTAATAAAGCATTTATGCAAATAGATTTGGCCTGAAATGGAGTTGCCACATTCCACTTGAGCTTTTTGCACAGCATCTTTAACACACATACCACAATCTGAATCACCCACATCACCTTCACACTGACCCAAAACATATACGGATTGATAGCTGGTGGTGTAAAATCCATGGCCGCTAACCACACCATTTTGCAGCACTGAAAAAGCAGTATCCCTTCTCTCCTCAAACCCACTTCCTGCTACACTCGTAGCACCACAAGTTTTGAACAACATTTCCATGCCAGAAATTTGAGCGAAACCAGCAACCTCATATAGAAGGTAACATCCATAAAGCTGGACTCTTGCTGCTATAGTTTTGCCGCAAAGTTTGTCCGTCAAAACTGGCAAACCACTGACACATTTGTAACAGTCACCGATACTGAGATCTCCTCTACATTGAAAAAGACCAGTTATTGTGGTTTGGCCGGTTCCAGTGGTGGTTTTAAAGAACTTGGATTTAGTAGATTGTGAAACCAAAGAACCAAAAAGAGCAGAAAGAGCTTGCGAATATACACCAGTTGGATCTTGAAAAGCCTGCTTAGCACAACCCTTATAAACCAGAGTGTTGTAATCATTACTGGCAGATTGAGCAAGACTGGCACAGAGAAGAATAAGAAGAAAGAAGCAAAGAATGCGGCGGTGATGAGGGTGTTTTGAGTGAAAATCCATTTGGGCACAGAAGTGTTCTTTTACGACAGATCAATTCATGGCAATTCTGGAAATCTTTCTTAGTTTTAGAAGGATTTGAGAAAGGGGTTTTGGTTAAAACTGCAAAAAGTTTGAAGCTTGGAGCTAGGTTTCGTCTTGATTTTCTAAAAAAAGAAGACACTGTTTTCGAGGTATTGGTTCTGGTTTAGTGATGCTTAGGATTTCACTTTCCCTTTTACCTCTTTTGCCTTTCATCATATGAGGATAGCATGCCTCTGGAGTCCGTAGACAAGCAGAGTAAGATAGATAGATGAGATGAGGCGGAAATATTTATATATTATTTGTTTTTTCTGTTGTGCACTTGAAACAAGAAAACCCAATTGGCAATCAATAATAGAAAAGGTATCTGGTAATGAAATTCAATTCCATTAAGAAGGGGAAAAGAAATACAGCAAAAATGTGAAGGGAAAGTTGGGTAAGTAAGAAGGAGCGCATGGAATTTGACCACAAAAATAATACAAACGGTGCAGTGCAGTGCAGTGCAGTACAGTACAGCAGAGCTATGTTTGAACACTGAATCTAAATGTGGACTTGGGATTTTTTTATTTGTAAAATGTGTAGTGCTTTTTTCTTTTTGGGAAAATTGGAGTCTCCAGTCGTCTGGTAATGTATTTTCATGGTGCTTGAGATGTACATGAAAGCCATGTGATAGTAGCTTCAATGTATGTACATATGTATGTATTATCTTGGTAATTAAGGTATGCTAATTCTGTTCAACTCCTTCTGAGCTGTTTCTTGGAAAAAATGAATTATAAGATCCTTGAATCGTTGTATTTTTATTATATTTTCTATTAATTGTTTTATATTGGATTAAGGAACGAAGACTCATCTGGTAAAGCAAGGTGGCATAATTATATAGTTTGAATTTTTGTATGTTTGAACTTTCGTGCATACGGTGGCCGTTCCCTACGACGATTAATAGTATTAGCATAATATTGATTTGGATTAAGCGAAATCTGAAGGATCGACTTTGGAGGATGATGGGTGGTTATTAGTGAACTTACGGCTCAATGGTGCTTTAAATATTGGAGCGTTGAAGCACGATATCAGTTGCGTGTATAAAATCATAAGAGCATTTATCGCGAAATTCCACCTAAGCTAATGTGAGGAATCCATGACATTTAAATATATATATATATAAATAATATTACACGTTCGTGGCTAAAACCAAATAGAGAAGTACATATGGCATAGCATTCAACAAGGATACAATTCTACTGCAGAAGCTCATTACAAGTATCAAAGGGATATCATATCAATTTGAGTAGCAAGCAGTCCCCAACTAATCAAAATCTCATTGGTGTAATTAAATGCAGAAAATTCCAACGACAAAATAATACAAAAGGAACAATTAGTGATTCAACTTCATTTCCTCCATCTCAGGTGACATGGCTCCATGAAACAGAAAATTGAATGAGCCGATACAACACTATTCATATGGATTCAACTTCTACCTCTCACTTCATTTGATAATTAGAAGAAGCTGCAACAGCAACTGCAAGGTACATCACCAAGACCCACTTTCCCAAGTCGGGTAACATTTGCAGCAGTTCATGACTCCAGCTGACCCTCATCCCCAGGAAGACCAAATATCCGGAGATTGCGATCCATTGAACCAACTGCTATGTATTTTGCATCAGGGCCAAATTTTACACACGTGGCTTTTCCTGACAATCAGAGATCGGTAATTTGTTCATACATTCAATATAAGGTAGATCAAACAGTCAGTAATGAATAGGGAAAGCGTAAAAAACCTGTGCCGGATAAATCGGGAAGAGTCTTGATACAGTTCCAATCTGCTTTCACACTAGCAACTTGGAAAACCCTGCACAAAGTAGGAGCCAGCAAATCATTTCAAGATCCAAAGATAAGTGTCAATGTCATCAACACTTCCGAATGTAAAAATAAATTGATCTTCAAATGGTGAACCATTCTCAATAACATCATCCCAGCTATAAAAAAAGAGAAACAGAAACTCCGCCACTACATCCTCAAGAAAAGGAAATTGGTTCAGGAATTCATAATACACCTCACCTTATGTCTGAGCCTGCAACTCCAAGGTAACATCCACTGTGGTCGAATTCCACTGCAACAACAAGAATTAGGACTCTAACTATGCATTTCTGTTCAATGATTGGTAGATGTTGCAGAAGTAAATGTTCAAGAAATAATACACGGCCAAGCTTCAGGTATACCGAAATGCCAAAAGGACTATTCTATGAGCAGAGATGCATAGTGCAATTACAAGTATGAAGCCATCCTGTTATTCCAATATAGGCGATGGAAGGCCTACTAAATGAGGCATACAAGCATTATAGTAATACATAGCACATACCAGAATTTGTTGGTGTGTCAGAATCATATAGCTCAAGCGTCCGGAAGTTCTTCAATTTGCGCAAATCCCATAGCTTAACACTATCATATGCTGCAGTCTGTCCAGTTTAACAGCGTAAATCAGAACCTGAAATCAGGCCATTCAACATGCAATCCACGCACATTAGGTGAAAAATACATACTGCAAGGAAGTAACCATTTTCTGAGAAAGATATAGCAGTCACTGCCCCAGCATGCCCTTCAAATCTTGCAACATTAGCCTGTCAACAATATGAACTGTGGAGCATGAGCTTCAAAAAAAATAGTATGGTGATATAAAAGCATGCAGATTCTTATTCAAGTTCACTCTAAAAAAAAAGTAAACAAGGTGGTTGATACCAGGAAATACCTGGCTTTTAACATCCCAAATCTTAACAATGGCATCTGATGTGCCTGTTCCAAGGATAAGACCATCAGGATGAAAAGCTGCAGATGTATAGCCTTCAGGCGTAGAGACATCAGAATTTACACTATCAGCGACCTGCAGAACAGAATTGCCACAAACCAGATCACATATTATTTATCCAGAACCAACACGAGATGATGTGATCTCCCTATGATGTTGCTATTAAGGCACTGTGTCAAAGTACAAACTATAAGCAAGTTGCACCCATATAGCATGCTGTTTTCAAGCAACATCCTGTTGCATGTAAGAAAATGAAACCTAAAGTATTCACCAACATAACTTTCCAAGCATATGCAATTACTCTTTATCAGATACTAAGGGTCTATTTGTCATTTAACCTCAACTTTTATTTTTTATTTTTTTTCAAAACTGCATTTTGAAATTGCTGTTGGACACAGTAGTTTTAGAAAAATTTTAAAAAATCAAACAATTAATTCAAATAATTCAAATGGTGCTTCTTTGACCTGAAAGGACAATGTCAAACATACCCTAAAGCAAGGCAAGTAACGGCACAGACTTTTGATGTATATGAACGTGCCCAAAACAATGCACCAGAGTAAAAAAACATGTTCACCAAGCAACTGTAAGAAGATTCAGTAAGATAAGAGGTTTTGAACCTGTGTTAAGCATAATCCAGAAGAGAGATCGTAAAAGCACCATGTATTATCCAGAGAAGCCGTCACAAAGTATTTGTTTGTGGCATGGACAGTTACAGCTTGCACCTGGTGATTTTGAGAAGCAACCCAGCTTATATCAATTAAAAAAAGGAAGAAGAAAGCATCAAAATCAGCTCAAGCAAATAATTAAAATGTAAAGTATGGGCCCTATTCCAATAAATGGTTAAAAAGCTAAAACAATTCTTTGCTTGATACTCGCCAAAAATGATAACAAATCATTCCAACAACCTTTTATTATTGATAAATGCCACCAAAGAGGCCCACTTTTCTAGAGGTTTGTATTTAGTCCAGTTATTGGCTCTTTAAATACCAGAGGACAGGCAACACAGAATTTATAATAGAACTTTTATACTCTTGAATTTGGATGGAAACTCGCAAAATTTTCAAGGATTAAAAACCAACATTTCATGACCAAAAGATGATACAGTGGAATACAATACCCAGAAAGCCAATTAAACAACATTTTCACCTCAGCTGTATGATCCTTCAAAATGTGCCTGCAGTCATATTTTCCATCTTCAGATCCTTGCCATACACGAACAGTCTACATGGGTGGAAAGGATAAGAAAAGGCAAAACACAAGCACTAAAGCTAAAAGTTGGACAATTAATCGATTATGATATCTAAGTTAACAAGTATGCCAAGAAGCTCAGACATTCTAAAAGAGAATGCCACAAAATGACATTATTTAAACATGTTAATCAAAACAATTTCGTTAATTGAGAAGGGATACTTTATAATTGGTGAGGAAAAAGGAAGCTCACATACATCACATTAAATTGATATGCATGATCATGAACTTGACTTACCTTATCTGCTGATGCACTTAAAAACAAATCACCCTCAGCTACAAATTTCACACTAGTAACCTACAAGACAAATGTTGTGATTAGCCAAAAGTACCTGCATGAAAATTTCTACAGCCATATAATAGTAAACAAAACCTTCTTGGAGTGTCCACTGAGCGTAGATAAGATTTGTCCTGAAGATCGATCAAACAGTACTGCAGTTGAATCAACCCCTCCAGTAGCAATGATGTCCTGATGACAGAATAACAATATTAATAGAACGCATTAATCCAATTAGCACAAATTTGCTATAAATCAGCTACATATATAAAAAAGACATGCAAATACACTAAGGATTAAAGAGACATGTGTACCTTGGAATACTGGATGTCCATTGAAACAATGCCTGGCTTATTGGTTTTATGAAGAGGATGACTAGAAGTCTGGGTGTATCTCTCTACGGCATCAACAGGAGCCAATGTTGAAGGAATCTAGCTCACATAGAAAAACAAAATAAGAAATAATAAGTACACAACCACTAATTATGCTCCTCTCATACACATTAGGAAGAACAATATTGTGAGATATGGAGAATCTATCACTGCAAAACATTACTCAATTTATTTTCTATAAACTTAAACTAGTGATTTTAAAGAGAACTAAGAACACCTGACGCTTCTTTCGCTGTTGTGACAGTGCTGCATTACAGTCTGTTAGCTCACTAATAATGGTATCAGAAACTCCAGGACGTATTCTCTTTCCAGGTGGGCCCAAATCATCATCTTCAGCAGCTACAGTTACATCAAAACTAAATGAGGCAATGAATAAGCAATTTAATACAACTAACAAACCAACAGGACATAAGGAAAGACCTCTTTTTCCATTGCTAAGAGTGGAGGCATGCGCTGTAGCAGTTGCTAACATGGGTATCTGCCTATCAGCCTGCGCAAGCAATGATCTTGCCTCATCCCTTTCTTTTTTAAGTCGTGCAATGACACGACAAGCAGCATCATGCTGCACAAAAAAAAAAAAAGAAAACATGTAGGAGTCCGTATAGTTCAGTCACCAAAATAAGCCAGTGATGCATCTGATAATACAATCTGCAATAGATCTGCTAGCAAGGGAAACACAAAGGTATGATTTCAAACACAACTCAATTAAACCCTAATCTCAATTCAATATTTATCAGCTAAGTGGTAACATATGAAACAAAAAATGCCTCTAAACAAGCAAGGCTCATCTTTATAACTACTCAATTATACAACAAATTCTATTTGTTACCATGAAAAACCCTAGCAATACAGTCCATTATCAAACTATTAGAAGCCTCTCAATTCAATATTTATCAGCTAAGAGGTAACATATGAAACAAAAAATGCCTCTAAACAAGCAAGGCTCATCTTTATAACTACTCAATTATACAACAAATTCTATTTGTTACCATGAAAAACCCTAGCAATACAGTCCATTATCAAACTATTAGAAGCCTCCATAAGATTACAGCTATCACCCACTGCCCAATGAATTTAATTTTTGCCAAATGCCCATAGTTTGAAAAATTAATGAAAATTACTTTCTCTGCCCAATATTATCATCTTTGTAGCAAGCTTTCATAGCATGAAAATTAATGAAAGCAGAAATGAACAGAATCAGAGAACCTGAGATGGAGGGAAAAAGATAGAGAAATAATTGTGAATAAAAAAAAGACAACATGGCATTTGTTACTTAAGGAAGGCAATGTCAAAGAAACAAGGGAGAGAAGGATTAAGCATTTGTGAACATAACAAATATGATATACCATTTGTTGACATTTAAGAAACAGAAGACAACAAAAACAGGAATCCGTAGATGCAGAATATTAATATTTAAAACAAGCTCACTCACTTGGTATAATGCATGACTTAGTTCTTGCCTTGCTGTATGTAGTTGTTGCTCTAGAGCAAAATTGGATAGCATCAGACCATCCCATTCCTATAATTATACAAAAAAAAAAGTCACTTTTCATGTAAAATCAAGCAAAACAACGCAACCACCATGATAACAACAATGCAAAAACAAAGAACCCAAAGTTTACTGGGAATAAGACACGTGAATTCTATCAATGCTCAAAAATATGGAAACTTTCACAATCACGTGAGTATGAATGCATACGTTCTGGAACATCCCAAGCATTCCAGGAATACTAGCAGTCTGAACAGTTCTTGGCTTGACAATCTGCAGAAAATAAGTAATTTTATCAAAAAAAAATAATTAGATAAACAATGAGTACTATACATAACCTTGAATAACATTACAGTTCGCAAGAGAAAAAAAGATGATAGCACATACCTTGCCGGTTTTCACAGGTACAATATCATCCATCGTAAGCAATTCAGAAGTGACTGGACATTTTCCATAATCCTAGTCACATAATAGAAACATCAGACTGTGGTAACAAACCAGAGCGTAAAATGATTTATATCAATTGTATGCGGCAAACATGAAAATCCTAAATTAAGAATAAACCCTAAAAAACAAGAAAAATTACGAATTTAAAAGCAGTGTCCTTCAAGTCGCAAGTTGCAGTCTACCACGTCATTCAAAAAGAAATGTTAGCTTACAAAATTTACTACGTTTTGAACTAGCATAATATGTAGTTTATTTAAACATGAAGGGGAAAACCACTAAAACCCTACACGTTAAATAAAACAAGGAAAGAGATAAAGAGCATACAGAAATGTGCCGCTCGATCAAGCGCTTTTCAAATAAGAGTCCAGATTTCTTCGAGACAACGGGCTCTTCCGGCACCTCGCCGGAGACTGCACGGTCACAAAGCAAAGACACAGGACTAGTTAAAAACAGAGATCCGCAAAAGCAAACAGAGATAATATAAATTTAAAAGCGACTGAGAGAAGGAAAGGAACGGAAGTAACTTGAGCAGTGCATTGTGAAGAAGAAGAGCTAGGGCTGGCGGTTTTTTTTTTGTTTTGTTTTGTTTTTGTTTTTCTTTTGCTGCTGAGTTGAAGAGCAGTTGATTTCTGGGGAAATACTTTTGGGCAGTAACGATTGCAGAGAGGAAATTAGGGATAACTATACGAGACTGTGTTTCGTCAAATGGGCTGTTGTTGGGTTTAGGCTTTTCTCCGGCCCTTTCCAATTAGCGGATAATTGCCCAAATTACATGTTTTACTTGTGTCGATTAGCAAACTCTCAAAATATAAATATTAGGGTTAATTATAAAAACACATAATATTTTATTTTATATTTTCAAAAATTTAAGATAAAAATTTTTTTTTCAAATTTACTTAATTTTAAGTAAAAATACATTTTTTAACTTTTATTTTCACTTTTACCTATATCTATTCAATATATCTCTTCTTTAAATTTTTCTCAAACTTTCATATCTCCGTCCTTTTTATTACTCTTCCTTCATATCTTTCTTTTTCTTTTTTCTTATGATATCTTTTTCTTCTTCATTTTCTCATCCTATTCTACAATTAACAAATTTAAGCTCTAATCTTCAACTAATATCAAGATTATAATGTTTTATTTCTTCTCAAAAACTTTGCTTTATAAAGGTAAAAGAAAAAGATGCAATGGAAACATTTAGAGAAATTAGAAAGTTAAACCAATAGGTATTGGAGATTTGAGATTTAATGATGGAAAAGCATTGTGCTCCACATAGTTTTTTTTTTCTTTTAAAATTGCATCATTCGATCTTTCTTACATATTACATTTATTTGATAATGTATTATTCTTGATTTCTACTTAAATTTTCAAGATAATTATAATGATTATTTTTTTTGAATAAAAAATATAATTAGATATATGATCTTACTTCTATTTTTATCTAATTAAAACTGTGTTTAATTCCTTTTTTTTTATTTTTTCCTTCTTATTTTTGTTTCTCAAATTGAAGAGAAAGAAGTGAAGAAGAGAGAGGAAACATGACTAGAGATTGCAAAAGTGGAAGAAACCAAGGTAAAGGTTGTAAGATCTACAAAGGTGGAACTTAATATTGCTAAGGTTTTTTATAAGATTAAGAACTTTACTCAAGTGGTAAACACATTTTTTCGTTATTATCATCTTAAATTGGAATTACATTGTATTTTCAGCTTTATTGAGATGTTAATGTTTTTGCTATTGATTTATTTCACGTTTCTAAGCTATTTGAATCAAGAAAAACTATTTTGCTATTAATAATTCATGTCACAACTATATACACAGTGACATATGTATTATGGAATAAATCATGATATCATTTCTTAAAATTTCTGAAGTTTCTCTATGGATTTTGTTTAATGTTAAGCTCTTTTATCTTTTATACTAAGCAAAGATTTTTTTATGTTTATTAATTTCTTCATAATCTTGTTGTAATTTGTATCTCGAATTTTTCCATCTAAGTTTTGAAAAGATCAATTGAAATTTAATAATTCTTTACTTTTACTAAGGAGAATATATATGAAAAATTTTTGTTTTCTCATCTTTCATGTTGCATTGTTAATTTTCAATAGAAAGTTAAAGTTTATTTTTCTTTAGATGTAACAATGTACTTATAGGTATAGAGAGTGATGCATTTACCTAGAACAGATCTCAACTTATAAGGGAAAGTGTTTTTATTTCTTTACCAAAAATGTTATGATAAATGATTAAATTATGGGTATTTGGATAAGTGATATTCGAAAAAGTTAATGTCTTTGTACTCAGATCTTATTTATGGAGTACATCTCAAACAAGTAATCACATTTCAATTATTAGATGTCAATTTTGATTCTTTTCAACAAGAATGGAAGCATGATAATGAATTTTTCTTTGTTGTTGTATAAATTAAGGGCCTAATAGTTATATTTTTTATTCATGATTCTTTTTTGTTTTCATTTTCTTTTGTCATAAAACACATCTTATGATAATTATCTATACTCCTTTATATATACTTTACTAGTTAATGAGGAGAAATGTCAAGAATCTATGTTTTTATGATGAAGAAACATATTTACAAATTTAAATAATTTTGTACATCATTTTTATTTTTCATATTTTTTTGATGTAATTGTTGTATCCCTCTTATAAACTTTTTGTATGTCTGAGATTTTACATTTTACTAGAGTTTCATAATGTGTGATGCACATTAGTATGATTTTTTTGACCCGTTATTTTGTAATAATTTTATATTTTATTTTTTCAAATTTTTTATCATTGTAATATTTTCTATAATTTAAAGTAATATTTGACATTTAAGCATTATGAACTTATTTAAAATAATATTTATATAATATTTCATCCATTTATTTACAAAAAAAATAAGAGTAAATATTTATTCATCTATTTGATAGCAAAACCTCTTTGTAGACTACATTATTTTTGTATGTTGGTTCCTTCTTTTTAGATCATCTTTTTTTATTCATACCTTTATTGTTAAACTTAAAAATTCCTCTTAATAATGCAACATATAGTTGTCTATTCGAAAAAATATCTTCTAGCAAGTATACTCTTACATTTGGTATTGTTTATCCCTATGCCTTATTTATAATCATTGCAAAACATAATCGTACTGGAAAATTGTTTCCTTTTGAATTGGAATGGATATCCTTCATTTTCTAGTGAATTCAATGGTATTCTTAGTAGTAACACTTGTTTATTAGCATGTTGTCGAGCTGTTATTTTAGCATGTATGATTTTTTTTTCAAATCTTTTACATATCATTCGAGTTCCATTGCACAATCCATTCGCTGCATCCAAATTCCTTAAAAGTATTATTCTATAATTAACTTTCAACTGTGGTCTATGTGGTATGATTCCATTTATTTGTATGCTATTTAGAAATTTTTCTTGATAATTGGTGTTGACATCATCAATTGCATAATCATAGCTAAGATACACTTGAGTCTCTTTTGGGAACATATCTATCATCATCTGATTTAGTTTATCCATATATTCATTCTTCATTGTTAATATTGCATAGTTTGTCATATATTCTAATGATATCAAGTTTTCAACAAAATTAGGAAACACATTTTGTATCAATGTCTTCTCGCATGAATCTTTTCCATCATCTTGTATGACCATTTCATCTGGTATAATTATATTTCCATCATGAGTTGTAGGCTCTTCCCCATCCCCAACTCTTTGTAAGAAATCACTAAAGGTTAAGTTTGATCTAGCTTGTATGTTATTTATTAATTTGAGCACTTCCATTTTATTTTAAAGATATGATGTTACCAGACTTGCATTAACTATTTCTTGCCTTGTTCCTTTAGGGACCACTGGCCATACCTATCTAAAGTCACCTCTAAATACCATCACTTTTTTACTAAATAGATCATTGTTATTCACTATATCTTTGAGCGTTCTATCAACCGTCTCCACCGTATATTGCCTGGCCATCAGTGCTTTATCTCATATGATCATGTTGGCTTTGCGTAACAACATTGCTAAATCACTTTGTTTTGATATACCATATAATGTTATTTCTATTGGATTGAGGAGAATGTTGAATTTAGAGTGTGTTATCCTTCCTCCTGTCATTATTGATGTTGTTACATCTAAAGTTATTGTTGCTAGAGCTATATTTCCTTTTAATCTTAGATTATCCAATAATGCTTGATATAAGAAAGTATTCCCTGTACCTCCTAGTCCATCTATAAAAAATATTCTATTGCATCTTGAGTTTATTCTATTCATTATCACCGTTTATGTATATTTTTATTCCAAATTAAGCTTTAAAACTACATCAATGTCTTCTTACGGCGTTTGCACTGCTATCTCCTATGCAATCTCTTTATTATTGATCTCCATTTGGCTAAACTTCTGACTTTCTTTTATAGGTAAATCATAACTTTTCACATCCTTATCCATGATTATCAGGTACTTTTGGATATCACTCAAAGTATAAGCTATTTGTGTTTCTATCAAGTTCTTTTGCATTTTAACATAATCTTTAGCCATCGATTGAAATTTATCTTCCCATAGTTTTTTGACATTTATAGGCTCACAATACACCAATAATGTTGTGAATAATTTGAATACTACTGCCTCACTTATTCATTCTTTTATGCTCTTATCTGATTCAAGCAACCCCCTTATTATAACAGCTCCCTTAAATATCAAATATTGCATACCATCTATTATAAGCAAGTCATCAAATGACTTTAGACCATTTATATTATTTAAAAGTATCCTTAAATAATATCTTTCTCCTTTCATCAGGTCAACTGTATTTACACGTTCGATGATATTTCTAGTTTTCCTTTTTATCCACTCTCAATTTTTTACATTGCAAACATAATGCTTTGAAAATTCCATGTACAATAGCATGCTTACTTCTTCACTTTTTAAATATGTAACAAAGTATTAGGTCAACATCATTTTTTTTTCATGTGATCCCATTGAAATATGTGTTGCAAGTTCATGTTATACTAAAATATCATTGTGTGCTTATTCTATACATGGAGTTATAGGTTTACGATAATAGGATAAATATCATTCATTTTAATCTCATATATCCTCCACATAACTTCTTGTGGTGATACCCATCTTGCATCTTGATAATGTTGTATCTCATTTATCTGATTCTCTCCATCTTTAATTGGGACTGCTATTATGTCATGTCTTTTATAGATATACTTGTATAAGTATTTCACTACTGTCAATTCCAAACAAACCTATTATAATTTAGCATATAAGATTAGTGAATTATTTCTTTTACTTTTTATACTTCATTTATACAAAAATTTTTTACCATATTATAATACATTATTACATTAAAAAAATTTATTACCTCTACATTGATATGACAATCATATCTTGTAAGCAAATATAGATTATAAGGCATAACCCATTTGTTATCAAATATCTTGTTTTCCTTTTTCACTTGCAATATGATAAAAATGCCATTATTTTCAATTCATTAAAATATGTAACATAATTTTAAAAACATGAATAATTTGTTACTTGACAATCATTTTTAGGTCTTCTATATATAAGGTATCCATTATGCCTTAACATTATCTTACTATTGTATGATATTGGATATTTGAATCTGTATCTTCCTTCAATCATGCAAGGATATTTAGGATTTTCTTATCCACATAGTCCATGGAGCATATGCTTTATTACACACATGTACAATATTAGATATTTAATCTCGTCTAGAATCTCTACTATAACATATTTATCAAAATGTTCTAGGCTAGTTACTTTGCTTCTAGACTTCAATATGACCAAGATGTATACATGTGAGAGATCTCTCTTCTGAAATTTGATGACATGCACATGTGCTGCTACCTCACCAAATATCTTCTTTTTGTATAATTGATTTTTATGATCTTGTAACTTTGCTCTGAAAACTCTAACAATCAAATGTGAAACTTGTGATAGTTTTATTCCTAGTCATATATTCTCTGCTATCTCTTCCCATTCAGGATTACATGTCATTGTAATAAAGAGATCAGGTTTTCCAAATGCTTGCACCAAAGACATTGTATTTAGGTATCTTCTTCATATGTCTCTAGGTCCTCCAATATGATTAGCTGGCAAGATTGCTCCTTTCCCTACTTGTTTCCTTCTTGTCTCCCCTACTTTGACATTATTTACTATGCCATGGTATAGCTCAACACGTATTATTGATTGTTATGTCTTATAAAAGTCAAGTCTTGTTGTCTCTAATTTGATATACATATCCACTATAAATTATGTAATAGTCTCCTAGAAAGTAATATTAGAGATGGTTCATCCTTCTTATTTGGAAATGGTAGCAATGGTATTCATGACAAGATACATTTCATGGATTTTGTGCCTTTACACCTATGTTTGATTATTCATATTAATTACATGTATTTTTTTATGCAAGTAATATTTTGAATTTTTGATGAATTAGATTATGTAATTAATTTTAAGTAATAATATACTGACCTTATCCCTCTCTTACAATGATATTCTTTGCTATTATCTTTATTATCATTTGTAAACTTTGATCCTCATTTGTAGTGTTTTATTGATTATCATTTAGGTCTTGTCACACCCGGCCCATACCCAGGCAGACATGCTCCCACGACACAGACAGTGACCCTCTAAGAGAACCAATACCTGTGACGTCAGGGATACATCGAATACTTGTCGTATGGGGACCCACTCTAAGCCTAATGGTGGTTGTGCTGCGGAAACACGTGATGTTCATGCAATACCCGGGATCCACTCATACATACACGCATACATAAGGCATTAAACATTACGGGCAATCCATACTTCATTAATATAAAACCCGTTAGACAATAAGTGCGTGTGTACAATAAAACCACCAAAAGCTATATAAATACAGTACTACTGCCATACAAACTATACAATAGCTACACAGACACCAAAAAGAGCTGGAGTTTGCCGCGGAAGACCCGTACCAAGTCGAGATCGATCTATCTCAGCTGACGACCTCTATT
>CANYBF010524583.1:0-22823 GCA_948192965.1 Dalechampia spathulata
TACGTTTCATTAATAAAGGCATTATTCATTATATAGTACAATGTTGCACATGAACTTATTTTACTTGGAGTATTAAACTATATATTGAAGTCCATGATATTGGAACAGTGCAAAGGAATCCATAAAGAGTTTATGGAATGAGATTCTTATTCTATGCAAATGTTCAATATCTAAATATCCCTGATCATGGTATTAATAAGAATGGACATTATTAGTATGGGAAGATTAGCACATGTTACACTTCCTATTTAGGGGTGATTCTCATTCATCATGACATGAGATGTCTAAAGTGAATATGTGGATGAGTAGTATAGTACTAGTTCATTGGAGACCTTACCACTGAGATTTCATATGGATAATTGATCTATGTCTGTGAAATTATATCTCACACATATCACTAGTGCAAGTATCCTTGGACTTGAGATATCAAGGTTATCTTAACTATGGATTACTATACCTTGACTCCTATACTTTATTCCTCCTTAGGAGGCATTCATAGTTTGGAGATTGGGTATGGTATAACATAGTTGAAGGTATTTGAATATCAATATAGAATTCACCACCCAAGATTAATAGTAGGGGATATCTCAAAGATTCATGAAGTAGTCTTTATTCAGGAATCTCTGGCCAGAGTAGGATGCCCGGGGGTAAATATTATTCGCAGGGGCATTTTGGGAATAAATATTATATGACATGGGAAATCTATTTTAGGGTATGACTTAGCATGATTAGTCATTCATTGAGTTGACATTAATCCATACTCAAACCTAAAAGAGATAGTGATGGTGAAAGGAGTTTATTGTAGCGGTGTCTGATATGGAAGGGTTGAAGTCAAACCAATGGTTGACCTCCTAATATTTGGGTAATCATGATGTATGACTAGATATCGCTCATGATTTACATTTTAAATATGAGATTTAACATGTTGCCAATATATTAGGAACCCAAAAGGTCACACACTTACAAATAAGGAAACAAGCAAAAAGGGCATTTTTGTACTTTTGGGAAAAGTCAAAAAAAAATACTTATGGAAATTAACCCAAGACCTAATAGACTTAACTTGCAATGTTTAGAAGTCTATAAAGATCAAGTTGGGCTATTAAGTTGGGCTATGATAAGGCAAGTGACAGTCACAGGCCATATTAGTCACAGATGGGCCCAAACTTGACTTAAGCTGAAAGGGTTTCAGCTTAACCTAATTTTGGAGCATAAATGTGTAGTTATGACTCAAAATTAGGTCAAGCCACTTACTTTTCTTCCTTTGGCCAAACCAACCTTCTTCTGGAGAAGAGAGAATTTGGCCTTCACAAGAGCAATTGTGAGGAAGAAGAAAATACTATACTTTTCTTTGCTAGTTCACAGAAAAGGAGATAGAAGCAATCGTTACTTGCTTGGATTCCTTCATTTATGTGTGGATACTGTTGGAGGCTACCTACTTTGGTGGTTTTTGGTTTGCTACAACCATAAACGGCATATAGATCAAGAACGAAGGAGAACTGCATTGATATGTAAGAGTTACTATCTTATGCTATATGTAATCTCTTATTAAGTTTTCTTGTGTTTTGATGCAAAGGTCCATTTTTGGTTTGTTGTTTTAAATGAAAATTTTAAATTTCTTCCGCTGCTTAATAACATAACAAACCAACAAACACCAGACTTGATGGTTTTGAGTGTTGATTTGATTCCATTGATCAGTGACTCCTTTAGCACACATAAAACTTTTAGGCTTCTACCACTACCACTCTTCAGTCCATTAGCACCCTACTGGATCCATTTATCCCTCCTCCTCGTTGATGTTTTTTAATGATTGATAAAGGGGGGGAGATATAAGAGATATAGGATAGCTTAGTTGACTTTGTTGATTTCTTTGACTTTTATTATATTCATTGTATTCTTTAGTACTTATGACATTTATGATATCTGATTTTCTCTTTCATGTATGTGTTTACTATTTCCTTTGTATGGTTAATTTAATTGAAATTAACTTCATAAATTCTAAAATAAAGGGGGAGAATTTCAAATAGCATAAATTATCATAATTTGAGCATGTTTTGTAAATTGAACTTAAATTGATTGTTAATATGAAAATGGGGGATATTGTTAGACTCATTATTTTAATATTTGTGTTTTATAAAATCAATTTAAGTTAATTTAAAATTAAAGTGTTGTAAATGTGTGAGGTACATGCGTACATGTTTATGTAAGAGCATACCACTACGTTATTTTGCATGGTACAGGCATACGGCTAGCCATACCAACTTCCTTTGGTTGGAATTGACATATGTTGCTTAGTACATGCATATCATTTTAGGTATGGGCATATCATAGTTTATGTATTAGCTCATATGATTGCATGGGATGGCCGTATTGCATGCAAAATTTTGTTGAATGCTTTGTATGGGCATACCAAATGAGTAGTATGGTCATACCATAGCCTCGCCCTAAATTGGTATTGCATTTTAAGTAAGCGGTATAGGCATATAGGATCACGTATGGCCATACATGTGTTTTGTAAAAAAATTTTAAAGCTTACTAATAGATCTATTTTGTGCATTATTGTTGTCTAATAGATTTGTTCTCTTTGTAGAGCATTTATGAGCTGAGAAAAGTTTTCTCAAGTAAGTTACTTTTGCTAGAAACTAAATCTTGCTTGCATTTTCATTCTATCTCTCTCTTTCTCACTCTTTAACAACCCTAAGCCTTTGCTTTGTATTCTTGTGTTGGTATGTGATTAATGTTGGGGCATTATCTCTGTAATTGAGGGTTGAATTCTGTAACTTTGATTGTTATTTCAAAGGTTTGAGTGTGAACCTTGAAAACACTAGGGATTGAATTCTTATGTAAAGAATTCATTGTTGTTATTGTGTATTAGTTTAATGGAAACCTAAGTTTAGACTTAGGAGAAGTGGACGTAGGCAAATTATTGTGCCAAACCACTATAAATCATGCCTTGTGTTAGTGTACATTCTTGGATTTCAACTATATATGGTGGATTGATTGTGTTGCAAATTATGGGATGACTTAGCCTTGGAATTTGTATCATTCATGATGATTGTTTATCTTGTAAGTGATGAATTTGTTTCATAATTATAGCTGGACTATATTTCAAACTATTAAGCACTATAACACACATATAACCTTGTATGTGCTTTGCTTATGATTATAATGGAAGTACTATAAGTTAATACTTAAACAGATGCATCATTTTGGTTAGGCACTTAGAAGAATTATGATTTTTTTGTGCTAAATTAGAAAATAAATATATTCACATGAATTCTCAAATTTTCTATAAATTTATTCATGAGTAAGGGATAATTGATGGATGTGGGTACTTGTGCTCCATTAATCAAGTCAGAAGTAACAAGGGGAAATGTATTTATATGTATTAATATTGTCATGTGGACTTCGCTATGAAAAATATATGAATTATATTAATTCAAAATAATTACATTGTGATAAATAAAGATTAACTGGATCATATAAACATGTGTCTTCAAATGCTATTACACCATTAAATGTATGTTGTTATGATGAAATGATTGATCCTTATTGAAAGTTAGATGTTACAATATATTAGAAAGTAAAGATAAGGATTTATGGAAAATATAATTTTCATATGCATATAGATTCAAAAAAAAATTGTTTGGCATGAATTTATGAAAGTGGATTGTCATCGTGCTAGCGGATTAAATCCTTAATAAATGCACTTGGTGATTGCAAGTTCTTAAGCTCCTTTTGATAATTCCCTTGAACATAAAACAACTCAAATAAAAGTTGAAGGAATAATAAAGAAGAGAAAAAATGGGCTAGGAAAATAAAGAAATAGATAGATATTTAAAGTAAATTTTTTGTTTATAACTATAACTAATAATCTTTAACATTTGCATTGACATCAACGAGGCTGAAAATGAAAAATAATTGAAGTATTGTAATTGAACAAAAACAAAAATATTGGAGTTGAGAAAATTTAAGTCTTTATTCTTGCATTTTTAAAATTATTAATTCCATGATCCTTTATTCAAATTGCCCTACTTTTGTTTTATCTTATTTTCCATTCTTCTAAGGAAACTGCTCCATAGATTGCCATATTCCCATGTCTCAATAAAAAACAACCACCTTTTAACTCCTTTATTTAACTACATTAGTTGATTAATTACTAGCTTGAATATTTAATTAGCTAATTGATACTTACAAAACATTTAGTTTAGTTAGATTAATTAAATTAATTCAAAATATTTTTACTTTGAGCCCAACAATTGCCTGTCGTATACCAATAGCTTAATCTAAGAAGCAGCCATTATGTATGGATCCTTCAACATTTTAACCTCAGGCCTTAGCTTTAATTTTTATTTTTGCCCAAAAGATGGTAAATTACAAGCTTAAGGTTAAGTTCCCTTCATTAGATCAATGGTTCTAGGAAGTTGAACATTTGTAGATTAAACTTTTGGAAGAAGATCAGTTCCTTAATCACTCCTCTAATTCCTCAAACCCCAAAAACAATACCACATACTCTTCTTATTCCTACTACTTTCATATAATCATTCCCTTCAATTCTATCTTACCCTCATAGCTAAACACTAAACCTAAATCCTCCATCTTTGGCACCACTGACAATCTCTAATTCTACTAATCATTTAACCACTGAACCATAACTCCCCTTTGTAAGATAAACCTTTATTGGGCTCATGCCCTTCCCATCTTCCTCCCCTCAAGCCTCTTCAACTGATGATGATAACAGCTTAGGGAGTCTCATTTTCTACAAATCATCATCGAAAAGCCTTAGAAGTCTCCATTCTTCTCTTTTATCGGTCACCTAACCATGAAGTTTCAGTTTCCATTAGCATCTTATACTATTTTGTTACAAATATCAGGCTCAATTATCCTCAATCATTACCTATCATTATTATATTACGTTGCAATACCAGTGCGGGTGAAAGAAATAGGTAACACTGCCACCATACTACCTATCATTTACCTTCAATCAACCTACACATACAGGCAAGTGACAAACTTATACCTCATATAAACTATCGATCTTGAGTGTATGATTGTTGCAAGTAATTTTGATAGAAATAACCAGGATTGGTTGGGTTAAATCTCAGCTGATTGTATTGTAATGGTTAGGTTTTGTTTCTATAATGGCTTAACATTTTGTATTCTTGTACATTTAGTGTAGCAATATTGTTTGGTTTAAGGAAGGAATTGAATGTTTACTTTGATCTTTGTTATTTATGTTTGTATTCTTTGCACTAGATATGTGTCTGCGTATGGAAATTTGAATTTTGAATGCATGGTAGTCCTAGTTTAGATGTTTTCTGTAAGATGTTTATGATCTGACTATTGTTTGGTCACCATTTAATTCTTATAAATTTGAATTTTGTAGATATGTATGTTATTTAGTATTTTTGTATTATTACATAACTAGTATATTGATAAAATTAAGCATAATATAGACCATTATAATGATTATTCCTTTAGAAATTGCAAGTGCACCTATACTATAGAGTCTTCTACAACCAATTGCTAATAGTTACTACAAAAAGCCATATGACAAGATAAAATTCCTAATACACTAAATTAGTAAAAAGGAGTGCATAAATGCTAGCTCACTTGTATAGGTAATTAGAACCTCTCAATTACCTACCACCTAACTCAATAGTAAAATGCTTAATACCAAAACATAGACATGTTATTCATTTAGCTATCAATCATAACATTAAACATGGATATCATAATAGAGTGTATGTTAAAAGGTAAGAACAAACATGCAATGCGATATGGATTCCTTGAAAATGACACCATAGCATCAAAGAACTCAAATTAAAAATTAGAAAAGCTCAAATACTGGTAAAGCCATAAAAATATTATAGAACTACTTCAACCAAACATAGGACAAGATGCCAAATAAACCTTAATGCACATCTTTAACTATAACTCAAAGGTTTAATATAGTAAGCTAACATAATGGTCTCCTTGTCAGAATGAAACCATTCCTAGTAAAATTACCAAGAATAAATGCCTTAATTAGCTGAGAAAGGAAGAATAGTGTTAATAACTTGCAATCATTTGGTTCTTTTGGTTTCTAAACAATATTGCAATCTTAGGAACTAGCCAAAAGCATACTAACATAAATTACTAGCATGAATAAAAATTGCATTTGAATGGAACATCTCACTTTGCATGAAAAATAAGATAGTACCTAAGACTAAAACTCATCAACACACCTACAGAAATCAAACTAAACACACGAATAGTAACTAAACGAAGCATAAGAAATAAAACCACAAGGTAATCAAATGTAAAAACATAGAACATCATATATCAAGAAAATAAATATGAACAAATGAATTATATTTGCCTAAACATAGTAGTTGATTGACATTGAGTATACACTACATTTACTCCATATAAATATAGCATGTCTTTCATGATAGATAACCAATGTTTCTAATGCAGGATGAACCTTCCATTACTAAGGATTCTAGTAAAAGAAACTCTGACGATTGATAACTTGGGTAAAACAAACATGGCTAAGGACTTAATGATGAATGGTCATCTTAAATGCAAAGAGACATGATACTTTAAAATACAAAATATGCATACATAACATTAAAAATTTAAATTAACACTTACTAGATAATCTTGGGAAGACTTATCCAATACACAATAAAGCATAACGTATCCTTAATACTGAAAAGACTTAAATAAACTACTTGAAAGTGAGGTTGATCAATCTTAACAAATAAACATTCAATACTAAGAATAAAGGAACTTAAAATTCTAAACACTCTAGTCTAGACAAATCTTAAACTTGAAATATTTTTCAAATGCACTAAACTAAAACCAAGAAAATCCTTCAACTTCAATTTTAGTTAAACTCAGATAATTTGAAATTTAAAATAGGAAATCCAAAATTCTAATATGAAAAACATGACAAGAAAACTTACTCTTGTAATACCAATGACATATCAACACACATACATTAAAATCGTAAAGAACTCTATACATACATGGTTCCTCAAACTAAAATTTAAACTTCATAACATCATTATCAATGTTTAAGCACATATCTTATACTTTGCAACTTATGTTACCATTATTATGATACTTTTCTTATAACTATGACATTTATGCCACCTCCCCAGTCTGACACTCAACTTGATGTTGATCATCCTCTATAAGTAAGTCCTCTATGATACAGGACCAATAACTAATGATGAAGTTTTAATCTGTTATGCTATGTTTTATAGGAACCTAAGCAAACCCTCTACATGTCCAAACAACATTTCCCATATAAATTCTACACAAGCTGGCTTTCTTAAGGTATAAGTTAGGCCTTCACTATTGACTTGCTTACTTGAGACTGAAGTAGCAACTTAATGAACCAACTTGCATGTAGATACTGAAGCAATGCCTCCTTATTGATTTTCTTTTGTCGAATACTCCTTTCTCATCTAACATTTTTTAAAGCATTAATTCTATTACCAACTTGCATCCATATCATATACTCAATATTTTCAAACCATGACTATTTACTTTTTGATTTTTTAGGACTGGTGAGGACTACCTAACTCTTTCTTTCATAGGAGACAACTGCAAGCTCATGTTAGTATACTCCTATTCTCATACCACTTCAATGTCTATTTCCCTATTAATTTGCCTCTACTAAGGATGCACTTTACTAAACTGAGCTCTATTACAAAGCCTTGGCCCCATCCTAATGAGGAGTGGCTTCAGTGGATCACTTAATTAAAACTGCATTATGCTCATAACTAGGTTTGAATAGGAATTATGGAACCAATAGAATTGTTTACTCATTCTATAGAATTATAAGAAGAGTTGGTTAAAGTGCTACTTTGTCTATGGAATCCTGACATCAACTCTTTCCTTTTACTATTTGGTTATGCTTTTATGAGACTTAAAGATGTATTCATGATCACCTACCTGCCTATCTTAGGTGATGAGTGTTTTACCTTGATTGACTCTTCCTATCCAGATTTCCTAAACATAGTGGTTAAATCCATAGAGCACATCTCTTATTTCTTTTATGATTAGATTTAAATCAGGCATGAGTGGACCATCAATAATAGAGGAGCACACCTAGTTTTTATATATACTGCTATGTAGGTATAACTCCTTCAAACCACAGATCTAATTTCCTTTTTTATTTAATATTATTTGCTTATCTATGTTCTCTACCTAGATATCTTTTCTACCTAAGTAGTTGTAAACCCAACATTAAGTATTTAGATCTGGCTCATGCATTAGCTGCTAGTTCTAAGTTTGTAGTTGGCTCCATCTTCTTTAAGGCACTCTACTAGAACCTTAAGAAATGCTTTTCTAACTCCGATGCTTTGTACTCTAACTATGTTTAGTTTTTGCAGCTATGGAGGCATTCTTTTTTTCTTCTGTTCAGTGGCTCCATTTCTCGTATTTGATGCAAATACGCTACTGCATAGCTGTCTTAGAAATGTTCTCCTTTCTATGTAGTATGGAAACTCAGATGGGTACACAACTGTCAAGTGCTCTCTCTGATGATATGGATCTCTTATTAGATATTAGCAAAATGATTATCTTGGCTTTCATGATGAACCAGATTCTTCTTACAGGTGGGGCTGATGCTTTTTTTGACCATTTGAATACATCATATGGAGCATTCTCCCTCTATCTTCCATTTCTATAGAGTAGACAATTTAAGCTTGAGTAGGCCATTCCCACCATTAATTACTGCAGTATGACAAGCCACAAGGTGAGCAGAGATATTTTCGATACCTTAGTTAAGAATCTTCATTCTTTCTAGTGTTATCTCTTTCGTATGGATGATAAAGCTTCTTATGACTTTGAGGAGTGATGGACAAAAGAAGCATTATCTCTTTTCTAACACATTTGCACACCATAGTTAGGTATCCCTTTCAATTTCCTTGATTACTATTCTTCTTTTAAACATGTTATTTATTTCATGAATCTCACTTTGGGTCTATGGCAGGTGCCATAGGAAAATAGCATGCCTTTTCATCCAACACCCCTCACCTAAGGAAATATAAAATACTCCACCAAACTCTAAAATCCATAGTGCCTCCATCTAAGAGATCCAGTCGCATTCCTTTGCTTGCTAAACCATCACTTTGAGATGAAGTGAGGAGGATCCTACTGACCTATTAAAGGGCATTCCTAGTGAAGAATTGTCACATCCATATACACATAACATCCCTGTGTGCATGCATTTTATGCATATGCTATGGTGAATGAATGATTAGTACATGAAATGCATGAATGAGATATGATGTATGAATGGTTTAAAATGATGAATGTGATATGAAATGCTTAATAGATAAAGGAATTCTATATGATATGGAATTTATAGAGAAAGAAATGAAAGAAAGTGAAAATATTTTTATACAAGTGAATATCCACCAAAGATGTGAATTCAGTATGCTTTTATTGAATACTCCAAATAAAGCTATATGATGGAATTTATATATGTAAGGTGATATATTAGTATGTTTAACATGTTATTGTGTGATAAACTATAGCTTAAAATATGTAAATATAAGTTGAAGTAAGGTTAGAAGCAATGATATGTTAAATGGTAAGCTATGATACAAATGGTATTTCATGAAAAGTTAAGGTTAATATTAGAAACCATTACATGTATGATTTATGTCCATAAACTTATGATGAATGGTAAGTGAATCTTATGCAATCATGATGCAAAAATGATGCAATAATGGACATAAAGAAAGTGGAAACAAATTGGTTAAGTGGTATAGGCTTCCAAAGTGTCATTTTATGATTAGTTCTTATTTTACATAAGTCAAAAATTGAATTTATACTATCCTAAGGCCAAAGTAAGTTGGTTTTTCTTATTTCTTCACCACAACGCATTCGCCTTCTTCTTTCTCTTCTTCTCTTTACTTTCAAACTTAAGAAAAATAACATTCAAAGGTAAGAATTCATGGAGAATTTGTTTTTATGTCTCTTTTTATGTTATATGTGCTTTAAGTATGTATTGTTCTTCTTCTTTATGCTTCCTCATGCCTTAAATAAAGAAGTATGTTATTGTAGGGTTGTGTTGATTGTGTGTAAATGGAAGAATTGGATTGAATGATGAAAGAATAAGGAAGTTAGGTTATTGAATTTGATGTTATGCATAACCAAATGAGTTTTTGTTTTGGTGAATGAAAATTTTGTTAAACCTTAACTTCTATCACTTGAATTAAGTACTTTAGTTACTATTTAAAGTGTATGAATTATGATTAATTATGTTTTTAAGGTTTGGTATGCTTAAATGTTGATGGAAAGATGATTAAATATGTTGATAGCTTGAATGCAAAGTTTTTGCTAATTTGGGGGCTATTTGGCATTTCACCATTTTGAGCGGCAGAGTTATGTAATTCTTGAATTGTTATGTAAACATGATTGAATGATGTGTTTTGATGGTGGAAATGTGGTTTGCATGTAAAGGTGAGTTATGGCATGAAAATGCCAAAAGGTTCATTGATAGGTAGTAAAGCATGTAGTTTATGTATATTGTATGCATTTGGCCTTTAGGTGTTGATATGTGCTTTATATGTTAACTAATTGGACTTGAGTTTGAGTGTAACATTTATATGTATTCTTTCATTTTGTATAGTATGATTTTAATATGGTTTGGAAGTCAAATGGTTAAGGTATGCACAAGACACTTATAAGGTAGCTTATGTACCTTCATGTACAAGTTGTGTAACATTGTGTATTGCAAGAGGTGTGAATTTATGATAGTTAATCTGGGTATATTTCCATGGATAAGTCTTATAAGAACATTTTCATGCATTAAAAGTGACCATATCACCAAGTTATGATAGGGTAAAAAATTGTACAAGTTAGTGGTATGCTGAAAAATATGCATTTTAGTGCATTTCGGTTGGCTCTTATAAGACATGCTACAATTTAGGTTTTGGAGGTATTAATGGATGGATTAAATTGCATGATATAGCTTGCATTAAACCTTGATGAGTGCAATTTTTGATGGTATATGGCTTGTATATGTTAAAGGCTAAGAAGATACCTTAAAATTCATTTAGTCAAAGTACATGCATAAATGGTATTTTGTTTTCCTAGTTTCAGCAAGTTTGTATTATACACCTTATATGTATAAGTTTTGGTACTTTGTTTAAATGGTTTAATGCCTTGAGATGTGCATGAGATAAGGGACCAAAAGTGAGTGTCATTCATGATTCATAAGATAGTCATTAAGGGTACATGATGTCCTATGCAGACTACGTGAGAAAAGAATGGAAATATGCAATAAAATGACCATATGAAAAGGAAAAATGACCAAATAAATAGTGCACATTACAAAATGAATAGTAACTTGACTTGTATGTTTTGACACTTTAATGAATGGGCATTCTAGACTCCTAAACTCAATGTTATGCGTACCTAGACCTAGTGATTCTTCATTATACATAAGAATACATGCTTAGAGGCACGAAACAACGTTAATGCTATATGTTTACACAAGATATGATAAGTCTTATACATGCTTGAATTTTTCAAATGCTTGACTTACATACCAATATGCATGTGTATGACTTTATATGTGTAGTTGTACTTGAATACAAAGATGTGTAATGGTATGTTTGAAGATAATGGCTAATCATATATACAAATGCAAGTCAATGATCTATAAATACACTTAATGAATGAAATTATGGTTCAAGGATTTATGCTGGTTGAAAGGCATGTATGACCCCTAATTGTGAAGTATGAAATATTATAAGATGATATTGTACTGATATGCTCATTATGAATCAAGGTTAAATGATGGTTACATGTAATGAATGGTTATGAATTCTTAAAGATGATAAACTAAGTGCAGTACGTGAATGAGATTACTAAGTGAATGTTAAAAAGACATGCTAAAATTTTAGCAGATGAGAGTTATACTTCTATATGGGCTATCGATAAGGGTAAAACGGTAGTAGGTTTATGTTATTCACTTCATGACCTTACATAGGGTCTTGAGATAGTGACTTCTCACTGATACGATTATGATATTAACGTAATGAGTTTATAATTTGAATGGTATCATATGATCACCATTACATATGATCATTAAAGCATCAATTATGCATCATGTTATGAATCATTCATATATAAAGGCATATTTATGACATATCATATAGAGGATATAAGGGGGAAGAGAAAGTGACATACAAAGCAAAGTTCAATGAAAGCGTACTAGGTCATACAATATAGCTTCTTATCATGGAACCATAGAGAAATGTTTTATTCCTATAAGAACCAGAGAATGATATAGGACCAGTACATAGAGAAATGGACCCAGTACGAGATTATGCACAATCATACAAAAAAGAAAAGAAATGTTACAGGAAAATTAGATAGAGAATGCAGAGAATGACTACATTATCACAAACATAGTTATCATTCATTATCATGAAAATACAGTGGATGAAAATGATGAATGCACTACAATTATGCTTATATAAAAAAGTATATAAAGCAATGATATTGTTGACCCTAACTTTTCACCCATTTGTAATTTTGGGTTTTCATCAATTCAGCTTGATACAAGTCCCCGATATCAACCCCGATTTACATACATGATTTTTTAGCTTTCTCTGAGTCTTCTGTGCATACAGAGCACATCATATGTTGCCCACACGAGGTAGAGCACATAGCATGCGAGATGCTAAATTTCGAGCATGTAGCCTTACATGCCCAAAATAAAATGTATGGTGGGACCCACTTGACGAGAGCCAAGCTACACAATACCTTAGAATGTTGAGTGTATCTTCGTTGACATATGGCTCACGTTACATTTTGCTCGTATGAGCCCATGCACATAGCATGAAAACGTAATATGCATAGTACTTTACACTATGCGCTATGCATGTAGCAAAATAAGACATTTGGTGGGAGCTTTCCCAGAACCAAAACTAAAATGTACCACATCATATAATGTCTTAAAACATAAAAAGACTCTCCCTTGACATATGGCGCATGTGTCGTTGCAACAATAGTAGGCCCCATATGAAGGGCCAAAATGTAATGTGTGGAGCATGTTACAAAACATGTTGCGTACATTGATAATGTGTAGCGCACATTCTCTAATTTATGGCACACATTACCTAAAAATTTCTAAATCCCACATTGGAAATTAGATTTTCCGAACTCTAGCAGCTCCCACTATAAATATATCATTTGGGTTCTGAAAAATGAGGTCCAAAAATTACAAAAACAGGCAAAACTCTATCAAAATCACTCCCTAAATTAATTAAACACTTCATTAATTAATTTTCTTAGGATTTAGAGACTAATTAACACTAGTTAGGCTCCCTAAGCATGATTGGATTGAAGATCTACAAGAAAAACCAACTATAGTATGTCCAAAACTCACTTTTCTTCCACTTTCTTATGGGTTTTTGCTTGAATCTTTGATTTTTAACTTGATTTCTTTAAGATTGGCTTCAATCATGTGTTTCTATTGATTACTAATGCCGTTGGGTAGTCAAAATCACTGATTGCTGACTTTGATCTACCTAGATCCGACCTGGGTTTCATGTTTTTACCAAAAAACCTTTGTTTTCCTTATGTTTCCAAAAAATATGCACCACACATAACATAATGTGCACCACATATTGCCTATGTGTGGCATACATTGTCCTATGTGTTGTGCACATAGGTCAAAAATTCTCCAGATAATGCAATTTTCTTTGATTTTCACTTCTGATCTGATAAATCTAGCTACATTAGGGGCTTTTCCATGCCCCTAGTGTACTGGATCTTTCAAAAATCTTCAAGATCTAATTAATTTCAACCTTGAAATTAATTTTTCAAATTAGATGCTCATCTACCACTCAAAAATGCATTTTCCAGCTTTGATATGCTTAGATCCAAGCTGGATCTTGAGTTTTTGCTGAAAAACTTTCATGTTCTTAAACTTTTCATAGAATGTGCGCCACATGTTCATGAATGTGCACCTATGTTACCTATATGTTATGCACATTAGGTAACATGCTATACACATTGTCTCCAGATTTTCTAGAAAATGGAGCTTTTCTTCCATTTTCTCACTCGATCTGATTTTTCCAGTGGCATTTAAGGCTTGTTCATGTCTCAAGTATTTTGGATTTATCAAATATTATCCAAATCTAATTAATTTTAGCCTTAGAATTAATTATTCAAGTTAAATGCCAATTTACTTGTTTGATTTGCAATTCAGAGGCCGATTCGAACTCAAAATAAGGTACTTCCTTTATTAAACTTGTTGTATTTAATCTGTAGATCGAGTTTATACTGATAAATTTGATTTTCTTGCAGATTGGTACCTAATGTTCACCACACATTATGTAATATGTGCAGCACATTGCTTACATGCTACGCACATTGCATAACATGTTGTGCACATTCCTTGCATTTTCCAGAAAAATTACATTTTTCTACTTGTTTTTCAACCCATTTTGATAAATCCAATAACATTTGATGGTTGGAAGTAACTCAAGTGTATTGGATACATCATAAATTAATTACATAAAATTAATTTTGGCCTTAAAATTGAATTTTCATGATCGAATGCTTATTTAATTCATATAAATGCAATTTTTGAAAGGATTGGATTCAAATTGGTTGAGTATCTATCTCCAATTGTTGTATGTGATGTTAGCACTCCCATTTGATTTTCCATGATAAAAAAATTAATTTTTCTAGAAATTAATTTTCCAAAAATTAATTTTCACGATCCAACTTGTGTAAATTCACATGATTTATCACTAAAAATTGATGGATTTTGACACTTGGTTCATGCTTTCATATGCCATTGGACTAGTCAAATAAATCCTAAATTCATTTGCTACTAATGAATTTGTTTGTGTTTATTTTGCATATTTTCACTCATGCATTTTTTTGCTCATGCTACCCGAGAGGAAAAATCCCCTAAAATCCTATGTGTATCCCCTATTTCCTCGATTCCCTTTCATTAGCCTTTATTATTATTTATTTGTGGATGGTTTATTATATTTGCTAAAATATATATACCTCATGCCATGTTACATGCCACATCACACACTTTCATGCCATGTCATGCATATGCCATGCCATAATATATATTATCTCGTATGCCAATACAATCCAAATATGCCAATACGTAATGCAATACGCGCAACTTGCCAATATGCCATGCCATGCCATATCACATGCTACCATGCTAACTCATCATGTCATATGCTATTATGCCATACCATATATGCCATTTCATGTCATATGCCATGTCACATGCCACGCCACATGCCATGTCAAATGCCAATTCACACACACATCACTATATCATGCCATGTCATTTTACTATACCATGAATTATTATGTCATGTGATGCATATGCCATGTCATTTTAATATGTCATCATGTCACATGTCATGCATATGCTATGTCATCCAAATGCCATATAGCTATATATGTCATTCTATGTGTAACCGTGCAATGCCAAATCGCATGTCATGCTATGTGCTTACATATACGCTCGTATTCTTGCCTACTTAGGATAATTAATCCCAACTATAATGGTAAATCAATTTTGGAAACTCATAGAAATAGATCTCCACCACCCGAACCCAATCTCTAAAGGGTTTAACTAGCACTCATGTTATGGGTTGGTTGGACCAATCCAGAACCATCCGGTGGTGACTCCCTTGCGACTCTTTCGAGTCTGTATCATTCCTCAAGGTAGCCCCTTGGGAAGACTACACTTTTGCTCCAAGTGCAGTCCCCAGTCCATGAGCTTCACAAGCCTAGCTTTAGGTTCTAGCAAAAACCGGTGCTCACAGTGGTGACTCTGCTGGGGACATCACGGCAAAAGAGTGGCGGCATCTAAGAGTTTCCATATCAATTTTCCTATCATAAGTGGATTAATTGTATGCATCATAACACTAGTCCGTGTCTGTATACACCACTCTGGTCCTGTGTCAAAACTAGTGATTTTGGGTGAGTAGTACCTTGGACTCCATTTGACTCCTCGGGAAAGCAAATCTACCTTCACCACTCGCTGCACTGTACTGATAACCGTCGATGATTCCTGATGGAAAGATGTGAGGTATAGTCCTATATCGATGATTCCATTTGATTGGATAGATTATGGACAATGTGGCAGAAGACCTTAGCCTAATCTCAAAATCAGACTAAAAGTCCATGTAGTAAGCCTAGCAACATTCAAACTAGGACCCTTATTGCATGTTATGTGGATCTTTGCCCTATCATGTTAGTGGATTTGCATAGACCCAGCTTGTTTCCCCTTGTATTGCTCTGCTAAGAGTTGGAATCCTTTCATGATTCCATATGGTTGCACAACCTCACGCCTATTCCACAGATGTACTCTTATCATAACAATATGATCATGCCCGTATTGCTCTGCTAAGAGTCAAAATCCTTTCATGATTCCGTATAGTTGCATAACCTCATGCCTATTCCACGGGCATCCTCTTATGATAACAATATGTTCATGCCCGTATTGCTTTGCTAAGGGTCAGAATCCTTTCATGATTCTATATGGTTGCACAACCTCATGCCTATTCCATGGGTATACTCTTATCATAACAATATGAACATGCCCGTATTGCTCTGCTAAGAGTAAGAATCCTTTCATGATTCCGTATGGTTGCATAACCTCATGCCAATTCCATCGGCATTCACTTATAATAGCAATATGACTAGGTCAAAATGTTGTTAGGTTTTAGTCATAATCCCTCATACGATCAAGCAAGAATCACCCTCTCTTACTTGCCTTATTAAGAGAATCGCGCCTCGAATTCCCAGCATAACTCTAAGCTAGTATCCCACGTAGGACAGGAGATATTGAACTGACAAATTCTCATGGAGGTATAAGGGTGATAGGGAATGATGTTGCATGCTATGTGTTCGCTAACTATTTTGGTGTTTTCTATTAAACACGCATACATGCATACTCACGTAATCTTCTAACAGATTTCCTTTCAAAGCCATAATGCTGGATATTTCCTAGCATAGGACATGCATACATTCTACGTGATGTATCACGTGCATCCCACTCATACACATGTTAACCCGCTTTGTTACTTAGCCATAACATCACATGTTTCCTAGCATAGGTCACACATACATCCTATGTATCGCATCACGTGCACTACATACAATCGCATGTACATACTGATGCATTCATGCTAACTCTTTCTATCATGTATAGACAATGTCAGAATCTCAGCATGCCCAAAATGTTGCATCCTCATCTGACCCTCCTGCCTCGACATTAGATGAGGCCACGCTTGCTGCAATCCAAAAGCTCATTGACCAATCTATTGCCAAGCTCCTAAATGATGACTTCAAGACCCTCCTATAATAGCAGATCCGAGAGGCTCTCAGCCCTGGTGAATTCATCACCCCACTATATCCTATCAAGGAAAAGGGGAAAGGTGTCAACCTTTATGATATAGAGACTGATGATGATATCTCACTTTATATGCATGATGTTTAAAAATCTGAGACCATTGTCTTGGAATAAAAGATAGAATAGCGGCAGACTATCATGAAGACCAAAGGCATGGGGTCTGACGTGGACTTTAATGAGTTCTCTGTCTGAGCTATCAAGGGGCTTCCTGCTAAGTTCAAGCTCTTAGACATTCCCAAATAGTGGAGTTGGGGACCCAAAGAACCATTTGAAGACTTACACCCTAATGATGAGCACTACAGACTTGTCAGATGATCAGATAGTCCAACTTTTCTTCATCTCACTTGAAGGACCAGCGGTAGCCTGGTATCATAGTCTGAACAAAGTAACCATGGCTGAGTGGAAGCCTCTTTGTACTGCCTTTTGTAAATAAGATGGGTTCAAGTCTAGCTTTGATGTAACTTTGATGGATTTAGAAATGGTTAAGCAAAAAACCAATGAGTCCTTTATGGATTATTTCAGTCACTAGATGGACAAAGCTACACTGGTCAAACATAAACCATCTGAATCTAACATGATCAACAAGCTTATCATGGGATCATTGCCACTCTACAGGGATAAGCTAAAGTATCAGACATTCCGTACCTTCGAAGACATCTATTATGTTGGCCAGTGGATCAAATAGATCAAGGGTAAGAAAAAGGAGCCTTCCTTCTAGAAGCCCAAAACCACTATATACACTCAGACGTAATAAAAACGTCACTACATCAACACCTTGCAAACACCAAATCCCATACTCTGAAACACTACCCCATCCTGGAGGTCCTCGGATCTTGGAATGCCACTTTCCAAGGTTTTTGGGCACCTCCTTAAAGCTAAACTCATCAAACCACTTGAGCCAAACTTTAAAACACCACCCCCAACCTCGGTGGACACCAAAACCTACTGCCATTATCACCAGCATCATGGCCACAACACTGATGACTACCACTCCCTCAGATTGGTCATTCAGAACCTCATTGACTCTTGTGAGATCGAAGAAAATGTAGGTTAATATTAGTATCTAGGACTTAGTGCTATCTTCCTAATAGTATCGGCAAGCCATTGTTGAAGCACTATCAAGCATGAGAATCTCTCCATTTGCTTCTACCTACAGCATGAAGAGTCAGCTGGTAAACTTGAAATTACCATCCAACATCTGACACGGATCTATCGGCTGAGGGTATCCACCATAACAAAGAACTCTTCATCAGGGTGAATATTATGAACTTATCCACTCCTTATATCATGGTGGATGATAGTTCTAGCATCAATGTTTGCCTACTCAAGGTGTTTCCTAAGCTTAGGGTTCAACTCTCAGACTTGAAACCATGCAAGACTATCATCAGGGCATATGATGAGTCTAAAAGGGAGGTCACTGGTACCTTCACCGCTACTATCACTGTCGGGCCAATCGAATCAATGGTAGAGTTTATAGTTCTTGACATTTTGATGTCATTTGCTTTGCTGTAAGGCTGACCATGGTTCCATCCCCTGGAGGTGTGCCATCCACTTTGCACCAAAAGATCAAGTTCCCATACAACGAAGATATAGTTACTATTGCTGCTGATGATTAGGTAGCTCTGGCCTGCATCAAGGAAGATGTCCCTCTCATGACTGGTTTCCATATTGCTGCCATTAGAGAACCTGAATCATACTCATACCAACCATGTCCTGCTGTGGAGAGGATGATGCAACTGATGAACTTTATGCCTAGCATGGGTTTAGGCCAATACCAACAGGGTCTGGTAGAGTTTGACATTCCTACAGCCATGTGGGAAGAAAGATACTGCATTTGGTTTGATCTCTACACTTCAGACAAGCCAGAGGAGTGCAAGATGGTCATCTTCAAGTAAGGAGAGACACAATATGATCATCCCACTGAGTTGCCTAACTCAGATGACTTCTTTGAGCAACAGTTTACCATCTTTGGTGACGTCTGTGACCTGTCAACCTTGATAGTAGCTGAGAAGACACATTGCTGCTTCTTTTACCATTAGCCTTGATGACATTTTTTAGATTTTTGGTGACATTGCTAATCTCACCACCGACCACCTGGAGCCAAAAATCACTGCAGTTGCTGCATTGGGAACCAAGCTGTAGGACTTGGATGTAGAAGACCTACTACTACCTAAAGTCTATGAAGACATAGCAACTCTTATGGATAGCACTTTTGAGGAATTACTTTATGAGGACACTGATGTCCCTATTTCTATTTTATTTGATGATGATGTAATTCCAAATAAGTATAATACAATGAAGAATAACTTTGCTTATGTTTACAATGTGTATTCTGATGGCATTATGCATGAGCATGAACATTACATGATCATTTTTGACATTAACACATCATACATTGAAAATGTTAACATTAACATAGATGACTAGCCATGTCTACTCTAGATTGCATCAGACTTGACTTCTAAAGAGAGAATAGAAATAATCAACATATTGAAAAAGTATATAAAAGCATTTACTCTAGGCTACGAAGACATGCCAGGTGTCAACAGATCCATAACGAAACACATAATTCCTACCAAACCAGGGTTCAGGCCAGTTAAGCAGAAACTACTGCACCTCCGACCAAAGTGGGCACAGATAGTCAAAGAAGATGCCCAGAAGTAGTTGGATGCCAAATTCCTTGAGGTGATCGACTACCTAGAATGGTCGGCCAATGTGGTACCAGTTCCCAAGAAAGATGGCAGGGTCAAAGTCTACGTAGACTATAAGGATCTGAACAAAGCATGTCCAAAGGATGACTTTCCTTTGCCTCATATTTACGTGCTAGTCGATAGTGCAACCGCTAGTGCTATGTATTCCTTTGCTGATGGATTTTTGAGGTACAACCAGAATTCTGATGGTTGTTACGGATAAGGTGAAGATAGTTTTCATCATAGAATGGGGGACCTACTACTACAAGGTCATGCCCTTTAGCTTAAAGAACGCAGGTGTTACCTACCAACAAGCTGCAACAACCTTGTTACATGATTTGATACATAAGGAGGTCGAAGTCTATGTGGATGATATGATGGTGAAGTCTCCCACCAGAGAAGAGCATCCAGCTGCTCTTGATAGATTTCTTATACGCATTGAGAAATATGGACTCAAGCTGAATATGAAGAAGTGCACATTCAGGGTGACATCATGTAAGTGTTGGGTCACATCGTCAGTCAAAGGGGTATTGAAGTGGATCCTGATAAGACAAAGTCAATCATTGAGATGCTTATTCCTAAAACTGAGACTGAAGTCAGGGGATTCCTCAGATAGCTCCAATATATTAGCAGATTCATCACCAAGCTCACTACCATGTGTGAGTCTATCTTCAAGCTTTTGTGGAAGAACTAGCCTATGGTTTGGGATGAGAATTGCCAGTTCACATTTGAGAGGGTAAAGCATTACCTCTCCAACCTGCTGATCCTACAACCATCTCAACCGAGAAAACCATTACTACTATATCTAACCTTAGAAGAGGAGTCAGTGGGTGCTATGATGGCTCAAGAGAATGACGCTGGAGTCAAGCATGCTATCTAGTATTTAAGTAAGAAGCTGCTACTAACTGAATGCAAATACAGCACTGTTGAGAAGCTATGCATGGCTATGGTCTGGGTCACTAAAAAACTCAGACACTACTTCCAGTCGTACCAAGTTCAGACAATCTACAAGGTTGACAATATGAAGTACTTGTATGTAGCTCCTTCGCTGGTAAGGAAACTCTCCAGGTGGTTGATCCTGTTATCAAAATTTGACATGCAGTACATCACAATGAAAGTGATCAAAGGTCGAGTGGTTGCCAAATTCTTAGCATCCACGCCAATGGATGACTTTGAGACTTTTAAACTGGACTTCCCAGATAAGCACTTGGAGGCAATTGATGTCTAGAAATGGTAGTTGCACTTTGACGGTATGGTCAACAGAAGAGGTACATGTATAGGAGTTATCCTAATCAATCTTGAAAGTGAACTCATTATGCTTTCTAAGCGGATAAGCTTTCTAGTCACCAATAATATGGCTGAGTATGAAGCATGTCTGTTTGGGCTAGAAGCATTGCTAATGATTGGTGCCCAAGATATACAGCTATTTGGTGATTTGATGCTTGTCATTCACCAATCCACGACCGAGTGGGATATCAAAGAGGAAAGGCTTAATCCTTACGCTGAATATATGAAGCTCATGGTTTGTAATTTTAGCTCATACCAATTCATTCACATGCCACATGAAGAAAATTAGATGGCCAATGCCTTGGCTACACTGGCTTTGGTCACTGGTTAGCGATAGTAGTTCTAATCTCTACTTAGCTACAAGTATACAGGTTATCGTAGTATGATATCGATCCCGTGAGTATTTATGGTTTATCCATCTCCACTCAATTTTCTTGTTTGTTTAGGCAATAGTTAAGGTTGGTGTTTGAAGGTACTCAATTGTAAAAGTTGATTAAAGATGAACTTAAAATCAAACTCTTAAGTGTAGGTGTAAACAATAATGTAAGGCATAGGATTTGAAATCATCATCACCAAGTAAAGTTAACAATCATGTGCACATTGCTACCCAAGATATCCTTCAGCATCGAAAACCCTCTCTCGAGGTGAAATCAACTAAACCTCACTCTAATCTTCAGAATTCCTTAGTCACATTTAGAACCCTCTAATTAGGGAGACTATCTAGCAATCATACAGGAATTAGGAGTATGTGGATCTCTCACACACACCGATCTAACCAGAATGGATAAGCTTTCCACAATTAAACTCTCATTACAATCGCAGAGCATAAGTAATCAATTGGAAAACTAACCTTTATAATTGAACATCTCTTAATGAACAAGCATTCTATAATCCAACTCTCGTTGCAATCATAAAGCCGAGGTTTTGTTTCCAAAATCAAACTTTAGAATTGGACATTCATAGCAACTGAATAAAGCACAAAACAATTATCTCATAAAGGATTCTGAAATCAAATCCTACAAGGAAAACACTTAGCCACTCATGGCTTACAGCAAGAATACAAGAAAGATAGAAAAAATAGAGAGAATAAAAGGAAACCCTAGACAACATATTACTTCAATCACGGATCTCACCCTTCCTTTTCTGCTAGTGAATGGTCCTCCCCTTTTAATCTTGAGTGCAGGTCACTTCTTTTCCAGCTGAGATTTTTGTCCCTTTCTTTACCCATCACTCCTTTATGATGTGGACTCCATTGTCCAGCCATTGCCCATCCATTTCCCATTAATGCTCTTTAAGGGTTTTGTTTTCTTTCTTCACATGGACTCCATTTCTTCCCTTTATCTTCTGTCAAGTTGTCTTCTATTTGACCCAATAATTTCAAGTCCACGATCATGGAGTTGGAGTCCATGATCATGGATTTTTCTAGTATC
>CANYBF010524684.1:0-22510 GCA_948192965.1 Dalechampia spathulata
AAGGTCACAAGCCAATAAATTTAAAGCAGCTATGAACATATTTATTCAAGAACAAATAACAATGGAGCTGCAAGAACAGGCTTTCTACAAGTGCTATTTGGAGCTTAAAGAGGTGCCTAAGGCTATAATATTGCTTAGGGAAAATTTAGAAGAGAATGGAGCCTAAAGGATGTCATTTGGGTCTAATTATGAAGCCATATCCTTATTTTATAAGCCTATGGAGTAGTTAGGCATGCTTGGCCATAAGTTAGGCTTATTGAGGTCCCAATAAGGAAAGGAACCTAGGCCAATTAGTAGCCTAATGAGCTTATACGAATTTCCATTTAATTATAGCATTTTTATTTATTTATTTATTTATCTTTTAAGTTAGAGTAGGAATAAAAGACCAAGTCCTCCTTGGATTAAGACTTCCATATCCTTGAAGGACTAGGATTAGAAACTAGTATAAATAGAATCTTATGTAAACCTTTTTCAGGAACTTTTCAATCATCATTCAATATACAGAACCAATTTTGGTCTTTCTTATGCTTTATGCATTTTATGTATTTAGTTAAGAAGTGAGGATTTGCTTTTTTCTAATTGCATTAGGAATTAGGGTTAACTTATCAATCTAATTGTGGCATTTTCTCTTCTTCCATTAAGCCTTATCATTTGCGTTTCCATACTTGCTAGTTTGGGGGTTCAATAGGGTAGGGGTTTATTCTACCATTGGAGCTATATCTTAGGTATGTGTGGGTTTATGGCATACTTGCCATTGGGTTCCACGTCAGCTTGAAAATTTTGAAATAACTGTATCGCGTATAGGCGTACCAAATTTGTATACGGCTGTATGAAAGCTTCAGTAGAAATTGGAATTTTTAAGAAATAAGTCATACGAGTGTACTAAAAACTTAAAAAAATTTCTTGATTCATGTACGAGTGTACAGACAAGGGTGTATGGTCATACAAAGCATTCAGCAGATTTTGAAAATTAAAGATTCAATGTCGTATGGGCGTACCGATTCTCGTATAGCTGTACGACCAGTGAAAAATAGAATTTTTGATAGATTTTTTTGAGTTTTCTTGGAATTTCCTAAAGTCCACCATACATTCCTATTTCAAAAATGATCCATCTATCATCCCTAGCTCATGTTTGATAAAATTTAAACATTTTTCACTTAGGGGTCATAAAAATATCCATAAGTTGGTGAGTTGTATCAACGAATTATAATACAACCTTCCCTTTTTGCATATTATCATGCAAGAAATGATGCCTAATGTCTATATGTTTACTCCTAGAATATTGTATGGGATTTTTAGATAAATTTATTATACTAGTGTTATCATACTTAATAAAAGTACATGATACACATATATTGTAATCTTTTAATTATTATTGAATTCATAACACTTGAGCATTACAACAACCAGCAAATATGTATTTAGCCTCAGCTGTTGACAAAGAAACACACTTTTGCTTCTTACTAAACTAAGAAACCAAACAATTTCCTACAAAATGACAAGTTCCTGAAGTACTTTTCCTATCAACATATTTCTAGCAAAGTCAGCATCAGAAAAAGAAATCAAGTCAAAAGAATTACTCTTAGGGTACCACAAGTCACAGTGCAAAGTACCAATCAAGTATTTAAAAATCCATTTAACAACACCCAAATGAGATTCCCTAGGAGATGCTTAAAATCTAGCACACATACACACAACAAACATAATATCAGACCTAGAAGTAGTTAGATAGAGCAAGCTACCTATCATACCTCTATACTTAGTTTGATCTACTTGTTTATGACTTTCATCCAATGAAAGCTTGGTTGTAGTGTTCATAGGAGTCTTGCTTACTTTAGCATCTTCAAATCCAAATTTCTTTAACATCTCTTGAGTGTACTTGAATTGTTTGATGAAGATTCCATCTTCATATTACTTAACTTCAAGTTATAAGAAGTACTTCAATTCTCCCATCAGCTCATCTCAAATTCTCCCTACATACACTTAGAAAATTCCTTACACAACTCTTCATTAATAGCACCAAATATAATGTCATCAACATATATTTGTACAAGTAAAATATCACGTTTATAGTTCTTAATGAAGAATGTTATGTCTGCTTTGCCTTTTTCAAAACCATGATCAATCAAAAAATTACTTAATCTATCATACAAGCTCTAGGAGCTTGTTTAAGACCATATAATGCCTTAGTAAGTTTAAAAACATGATTTGAAAAGTTGAAATTTTCAAAACTGGGGGGTTATGCAACATACACTTCTTCTTCAATAAAACCATTAAGAAAAGCACTTTTAACATCCATTTAGAATAATTTAAAGTTCATGTGTGATGCATATGCTAACAACATCCTAATAGCTTCTAATCTAGCTACTGGTGCAAAAGTTTTATCATAATCTATTCCCTCTTCTTGACTATATCCTTGTGCCATTAACCTAACCTTATTCCTAGTTATAGTACCATCCTCATCTAACTTATTCCTAAACACCCATCTAGTTCCTATGACTGATGCATTCCTAGGCTTACACACTAAGGTCCACATCTTATTCCTCTCAAATTAATTAAGTTCTTCTTGCATAGCAAGCATCCAATTTTCATCATTTAAGGCTTCATTTATATTCTTAGGCTCTATTTAAGAAATGAATACAAGGTTATTATGAATGTCTTTGAAATGAGAATGAGTGGTTACCCATTTTGATGTTTCATCTATTATTAGTTCCTTGGAGTGCCCCTTCTAAAATTGCCACTCCTTTGGACGATCATGTGAGATTTGTATTGTAGCAAGGTAAGCAGGAAGCTCATTGATCTCTTCCTTTTCAACATCCTTCAGGATCACTTCTTGTTGGTTCTCGTGCTCCTTCTCTTGATCTAATAAGATACCTATTTCATCATTAATAATATCCTTCCTTAGACCAAAGGGGTTAGTTTCATCAAAAATAATATGCATAGATTGCTCAACAACCAAAGTTCTTTTATTGAAAACCCTATATGATTTACCAGATGTTGCATAGCCAAGAAATAAGCCTTCATCAGTTTTGGAATCAAATTTTTGAAGATTATCCTTGGTGTTCAAAATTTAGCACTTGCAACCAAATACTCTAAAGTAGGAAATTCTTGGTTTTCTACCATTCCATAGCTCATAAGGATTTTTGTTCAAAATAGATCTTAAATGAACTCTATTTGAAAAATAGCAAGCGGTATTGATGGCTTCAACTTAAAAGTATGATGATAATTAGTACTCATTCAGCATTGTATGTGCTATGTCATAAAGAGTTTGATTTTTCCTTTCAACTACCCCATTTTGTTAATGAGTTCTAGGAGATGAAAAGTTATGATTAATGCCATACAAATTACAAAATGACTTGAAGTTTTCATTTTCAAATTCTTTTCCATGATCACTCCTAATAGATGAAATGTAATAACCTTTTTCATTTTGCATTCTTTTTATCAATGTTTGAAAAGCATTGAATACATCATCTTTATGAGCTATAAATGAGATCCAAGTGAATTTAGAGTAATCATTAACAATAATAAGTGCATAATGTATACCACCTAAGCTAGCAATCCTAGTAGGTCTAAATAAATCCATGTGAAGAAGTTGAAGAGGTTTTGTAGAAGTTACCTTATTCTTAACCTTAAATAAGGATTTTACTTGTTTTCACATTTGATAAGCTTAACATACCTTGTCCTTGAGAAATTTGATCTTTAGAAGTCCAACCACATGTTCATTCTTCCTGAGATCACCAATGTTCTCAAAGCTTGCATGTCCAAGCCTTCTATGCCATAGCCATAAATCCTCATTTATAAAAATAAGACATTTAGCATTTTTATTAGTAAAATACTCTAAATCAATTACATAGACATTTTTAATTCTTTCCTCTTGAAAAACTAACTTGTGATCATAAATTCTATAGATAAAACAACCCTTAGGATAAAAAAAAAACTTTGTAACCATTGTCATAAAGTTGACTTATGCTAAGCAAATTATGTTTTAAACTTTCAACTAGCAAAACTTTACTAACTGAGAAGTTAGAATGCTTACCTATCTTACTAATTCCAATTACTTTACCTTTGATACTATCTCTAAAGGTGACATTACCTCCATCCCATTTCTCTAGGTTGGAGAATAGGCTTGCATTTTCGGTCATGTGCCTTGAGTATCCATTATCGAGGTACCACTTATTGACACTTATCTTGGATCTCAAGTAAACCTATCAAAACAAATGCATTTATCTTTTCTTAGGTACCTAAATGTATTTGAGTCTTTAGGGGTTAGAAGCATACATATCATCACAACTCTAATGCATTTTCCTAATGTAGCATCTATTGGTTGTATGCCCTTTTTTATTACAATAGTGACAAATAAAATTCTTAAACCTAGAATGATTAGGAGGATTCCTTCTTCTAAATGCATGAATATGACCTTTACTACATGAATATGAACATTTATGCACATTATTAGTCCTAGTATGAACACTCTTACCTTTAATATCCTTTGGTTTTTGAATGGAGGAGGATGCTTTCACAAAAATAGTTCCTTTAGAAGAATAAGAAGAATTTTGGTTAAAACCAATACCTTCTCTATCACTACTTAGTTTTTTATATTTTAAAATAGAATCAATTTTGACATCTCCTTTTTCAAACTTTAAAAGATTGTCTTTCAACAAATCACTCTCTTTTGAAATCTTATCATTTTCTTCTTTCAAAACTTTATTTTCTTTTTCAACACTTTCAAGTTTAGTTTTGTAAGAATCAAATTCATTTTATAAATCTCTTTTCCCTTTTGAAACACATAAAAAGTTATTTTTAAGAGATTTATGTCTTTTTGCTAATTGTTCATACTTTTCTAATAATGCTTCTAATGCATCATTCTCATCATCATCATCATTATTGTTGTAATAAAATTAAGAAGATATAGTTATCTCATCCTTGTCATCATCCATGAATGCCATGAAGTAAAGGTTTATTGCTCCCTCATCACCAGACATATCCTTATTAGACTCACTATCATTGTCCCAAGTTACTTTCAATGCCTTCTTCTTGCATGGCTTGAATGGCTTATTGAGTCAAGGACACTCATTTCTCATATGTCTCAGCTTATTGCATTCATAACATATAGCTGGACCCCTTCTAAATGTATCTCTTCTATTTTGGTCCTTCCTTGCTTCAAATGACTTCTTGCCATCTTTCTTAAACTTCTTCTTCTTCATGAGAAGGTTCTTTACTCACTTGGAAAGGAGGGAAACTTCATCATCAATCTCTCCCTCACTTATTGAAGAGACATTTTCATCTTTTGAAGCTTTAAGTGCAATTCCTCTTTGTTTATCTTCCTCAACTCCTTACTTAAGAGTGATCTCATGCATAAGAAGTTTACCAAGCAGCACATCGGTTGACAGAACTGATAGATCGTTTGCTTCTTCAATGGAGGTGACTCTAGCCTCCCAATCCTTCTTTGAAAGAACACGTAAGATTTTGTTATTGATATCCTCTTTTTGATACATCTTGCCTAGCTTCATCAACCCATTCGTGATCACAATAAGGCGATTATACATTTTGAATATTAACTCATTTGCCTTCATTATGAACAACTCATATTGATGAGTTAGAAGCTGGATCTTCATGGTTCTCACTTGATTTGTTCCTTCATGATGAGTCTCCAAGGCATCACATATTTGTTTAGTCACAACATAGTGTGACATATGTCCATACTCTTCATAACTAATTGCACAATATAACATGTTCATTACCTTTTTATTCCTTGCATTCACTTTAAATTCCTCTCTTATTCAAGTTACCTTAGGCTTGAGAGTTGTAACACCATCTATTGCAATTGTTGGAGGAGAAAACTCATTATTAATTAAGTCAAACAAATTAACACTATCACTTTCCAAGAAGACTTCCATCTTATGCTTCCAATAAGGATAATCGGTTCCATTGAAGAAAGGCGGTTTGGTGTAGGATTAGCTTTTAATGCTTTAAGTTACTATTGGATCTTTAGCTCTAGAATGTTACTTCTAATCACAGAATGAGCACCAAATGCTCTGATACCAAATGAAAGTCATATAGAAGTATGGCAACATAATATAGTTTATAGTGGTTTAGCACAACTCTTTGCCTACGTCCACTTCTCTTAAGTCTTAACTTAGGGTTCCACTAAAACCAATCAATAAATACAACAATAGATTCCCAAACTAGAATCCAAACCCTAATATTTTGTAGGCTCACACTCAAACCTTACAATCAATATCAATACTCATAATAATCAACTCTTAATTACAAAGTTAATACCCCAGCATTAATCACACACCAACCCAAGATTACAACAAAAAATGCTTAGGTTGTGAAAGATAAATTACAATGAGAGTTTGAAGGATAAAAGTAACCAAGATTAAGTTTGCATCCAAGAAACTTACTTGAACAGGCTAACTGAACAATATAAAAGCTCACAAAGGAAGAATAGAGATGTTAAAGATGCAATAATGTAATATCTCTTCTAAATAGATAAGTTAGAAAGCTTTTAAAATCTTTCTACAAATACATGTACAGCCGCACCATAACTCGTACGCCTATACCGCTACTTCAAACACAATTAAAATTTTGGCCAAATGGTTGGTATGCTTGTACCACAAACCTGGTACGCCCATACCAAGCTCTCAAGAAGTTTTATAAATAAAACATAAAATATGGTACAGTCATACCAGAACCAGTACACCCATACTACTATACAAGCCACAATTCATAAATTTCATTGAAACCTTAGTACTCCCATACCACTCCATTGGTACACCTATACCATTGCTTTGGTAACATTTCAAACATAACACAAAATGTGGTACGACCGTACCATAACTAGTGCACTCGTACCGCACACCAAAATTGTAAACAGGCTTGGTATGGTCAACCGTATGCCTGTACCACTCAAAATACAACACTGTTACACTCGTATGAAAACTCATACACCCATACCATATACAAAATCAATATTTTTAACCAAATTGATTTAATAAAATACAAGCATCAAAATCATAGGTCTAATAGTAATAAACTAAAAAGAGGTGTGAGATGATGAAGAATGTGGAAAAGAGATGAAGAGAAAGAGGAACGAGGAAGGGTTTTTTGGTTGGGTAAGGTTAGAGAGAGTGTTTAAGTGAGGAATGGATTGAAAGTGGTCTTTTTAAGGTGGAAAAACTCTATCATATGAGTCATGTAAGCCTTGGATTGGGGAATGTTTAAGTTTTAAAGGCTAGTGCGAGCCATATGGAATCTTACACGACTCGTGTAAGACTCACTAGAAATGGTTAATTCATATTCTTTTTAGCAAATTAAAACCTAAAAGCCATTGTATAGGACTCAACTCATATGGAGACTACATTAGTCATGTAGAATATGTGAGATCAATGAAATTTAATGAAAAATCAATAGCAATAAACCTACACATGAAATATTTAAGCAAAAACTTCAAAGCTAATGATAAATGATGGCATATAAATTAAGATAGGGTAAAACACAACTTTTAATGCATTAAACTCATTAAAAATCATTAAATTAATAGAAGACAAAACATGTGAAAGTGTAAGGAATGCATGTGAAAGTGTAAGAAATGCATGTGAAAGTGTGAGAAATGCACATGCATAAGCCTGTATGCACTAAATGTTTAATGTATGAAGATATGAAAATATGCAAGTAAACATGGAAGTGCAAAATGAGATATAAGTGATTAAATGTATGAATATGCATATGCCAAACTAAATATAAAGACATTAAACCCTAGTCAGAATGATGAAATATAAATCTTTAGCTAAAACATCACCTAAAACATATATAAGACAAATCACAACATGCAAAACTCAAATATAGAACATAAATCACATTAACATAACTGAAAATATAATAAAAATCATAACGAACAAAACCAACATAGAACAAATAAAATAAATAGAATAAACAAAATATACAAAATAAATGTCATAAATAAAATAACATAAATAAAAGAAAAAGACACAACACACCAAGCAAATAATTAAAACCATGGTCATGATATAACCCTAAACTTAGAGTGTTACTTGGTTTCTAAGAAGAAATATACCGACACTATCCATTAACCTTGAACAACCACCTTTATTATTTTCCAGCTCGAACCCCCCAAAGGGTAAAACCTATACCATTATGCATGGCCCTAACCGTTGGCTTCTCAACTTACCCAGAAATAACCTCAACCTCAAATTAAACAGTAGAACTTTTTTCCCTCTGTGAAACTTTTCTCTACAATATATTAATCATGCCAAGCTTTAGTTTTCTCATTGTAAAGTCTAGTATTCTCATAAATAGTGAGATGAAGTTATTCCAATTCATTTAGCTAAAGCTTCCTTCTGTTCTCTGCTCTGTCAACATCTATGTTCAGTTCTTTGATTGCCCAGAAAGCTTAGTGCTCCAACTCTACTGGTAAATGACACGACTTCTTATATAATAGTTAAAATGGAGTTGTGCCAATTAGAGTTTGATAAGCTATTCAATACGCCCATCAAGTATCATCTAGCTTCATACTCTAATCTTTCCAAGAAGCATTACCATCTTCTCTAGAGTGTATTTTAACTCTCAATTAGAAATCTTCACTTGACCACTCGTTTGAGGGTGATATGGAGTAGCCACCTTATGCACAACACCATATTTGAATAGCAACTTCTCTAATGGCTTGTTACAAAAAAGAGTGCCCCCATCATTGATTATTGCCCAAGGAGTGCTAAACCAACTAAAGATAAACTTCTTAAAGAATCTGATCACTACTTTGCATCATTGGTAGGACTCGCTATCGCCTTAACCTACTTAGAAACGTAGGCCATACATACAAGATGTAATGATTGTTCTTTAAAGATGGAAATGGACTCAGGAAGTCGATTCCCCATACATCAAATAGCTCAACTTCTAAGATATCTTTCAGGGGCATTTCATTTCTCCTTCCTAACCCATTGCTTCACTGGCATCTATCGCATGCTTTCATAAAACTATGAGCATCTCTGAAAAGAGTTGGCTAATAGAGTCCACTTTAAAGCACTTTATGTTAATGTATGCTCTAGAGCATCATATTTTATTATAATTGGATGATTTATCAATAAAATGGCATTATTCATTATTTAGTTTACTTGAAAGGTTATTAACTAACTAATGAATTCTAAAATATTGTAACAGTACAAAGGAATTCATAAAGAGTTTATGAAATGAGATTCTTATTGTATGCAAATGTTCAATATCTACATTATCCCTGATCAAATGGATATTATTAATGTAGTTAAGATCAATACATGTTATACTTCCTTTAGGGATGATTCTCATTCATCATGATAAAAGTTGTCTAAAATGAACATGTGGATGAGTAATAGAGGACTGACTCATTGGAGGCCTTGCTAGTGAGATTTCATATGGATAATTGATCTATGTTTATGAAATATATCTCATTCATATCAATAGTGCAAGTATCGTTAAGACTTGAGATAACAAGGTCATCTTAATTATAGATCACTATGTTTTGACTCCTATGTTTTATTCCTCCAGAGGAGGCATTCATAACTTAAAGGTTGGATATAGTGTGAAGTAGTTAAAGGTATTTGTTTATCAATAAAGGATTCACCACCCCGGATTAAATGTAGCATTTTTATCTCATTGATTCATGTAATATTCTTTATTCAGGAATCTTTGGCCAAAGTAGAATGTCTATTAATGAATGAGTTTCATAAAAGCATTATGGGAATAAAGATTATGGTATATAAAACATCAAATTTATGGCATAATCTAACACACTTTATTATGCATTGAGTTGACATTAATCTATACTTAAACCTAAATGAGATAGTGGATGGTGAAAGGAGTTTATTGCATAGAATCTAATATGGAAGGGTTGTAGTCAAAATAATGACCTCTTGACATTTGAGTAGTCATGATGTGTGACTAGGCACCACTCATGATTTACATATGATGTTATTAAATGAAGTTTAATAATATGCCTATATGTTTCTAATATATCAAGAACCCAAAAGGTCGCACAGTAAAAGTAAGGGAATGATAATCATGAATGGATGTTGATGAAATAATGTTTTATGGTTATGATATAAATTAAATTTTTTATATTCATTAGAAAGATCATGAAAAGATCTTTGATTTGATACCAAGATCACTAAAATTTGATGAGTAGAACTCAAGATACAAGTGATTTAAGATGACATGTTATACATGCATGGTGTATACAGGTTTTTGACGGAATTAATTGACTTAATGGTCAAAATGTGAATGTCATATAACTTATTCATGTATGATGAATTAAATAGAAGTGCACATGATTATCATGTACTTCTGGAAGGAAATTTAAGTCAGTCACATGTAAATCACATGCCAGAAGCATGTGACATGCGCATGACTTAATTTATTATAACCTAAACCTAATTAGGGTTATATCATTATGTTTTGATGAAAACATATTGAGTGATAGAAGCATATTTTGGCTGCCTCTTTTTTCCTTCTACTTTCCAAGAATTTTAAAGCACAAGAACAAGGAAAAACAATTCAGTTTTGATAGAACATCAAGAAGAAAACCAAATTCAATTATCATTCTTCATCCATTGCTCTTTATGTTTTATTTTATTAGTCTCTAAACAAAACTAATAATTTGATTACTAATCATTTTCTTAACTTGTGTTGATAGTTTAGAGATCCTTTATCCTTGGGGATTGAAAATTTTGCTATAACTTTTCAAAAGGATAAAGAAAGAAGAAGATCGGCTTATAAGTAGGTTTTCAATCTCTCCTTATATAATCTTCTCTGTGTTTGATGTTTTCTACATATAGAATTGCTAAATTCAATGAAATCATATATTTTAAAAATTTTAAATTACATCTTCCATTGATAAACATATTTTTCATTAATTAAACTTTGGTTACTATCTTCTAACTGCTCATATGTTCACTGTACAGAGAGGAATGGTAAGCTGTTAAGATGCTATTGAATTCCTCGTCAGGAACATACCAACAAATTAATCCATCTGCACACTCCTTAAACAAAAATGGTTTATCCTAGCAGTAACTCTTGACTGTATGTAGGAATCATTTCTTCTACTACCAACTACACTCTGATGGAAGAATATTACAGATTAGATCGTTGACTATATCTATAAACCATGGCACCAAGTCATTCATAACACATAAATTTTCATCTAAAAACTCCTCTTTGATTGGCACTGTATTACCTACATAGTCTTCCCCTATTATGATTCAGGAAAGATGATCTACCACTTTATTTTCTACTTTCTTTTTATCCCTGATCTTGACATTAAACTCTTGTAACACAAGTACCCATCTGATCAACCTTGACTTGGCATCCTTCTTGTTGATGATGTACCTGACTGCTAAATGACCTATATAAATGATTGCTCTAGACCCTATCAGGTATGATTGAAACTTGTCTAGAGCAAACACCACCATAAGGAACACCTTCTTTGTAGTTATATAATTCACCTATGCATCATCTAGAGTCTTGCTAGCATAATAAATTACCAAAAACTCCTTCTTCAGTCTCTGACTTAAGATGGCTCCTAAAGCATAGTCATTGGCATTACACATCATCTCCAATAAAAGGTTCCAATATGGAGGTTGAACAATCAGAGTAGAAATCAAAGTTGTTTTAAGTCTGTTAAATGCACTCAAACACTCATTAGTAAAAATAAAGGGAACATCTTGGGATAACAGATGAGTAAGAGGCCTAGTTATTTTTTTAAAAATCCCTAATAAATCACCTGTAAAAACCCCCATGCCATAAAAAACTTCTAATATCCTTAACAGACATGGGTGGTAGTAGTCTCTCAATCATAGTAATTTTTACCTTATCTACTTTAATACCTCGAGCCAAAACTGGATGTCCCAAGATAATTCCCTCCTAGACCATAAAATTACACTTTTCCTAATTTAAAATAAGATTAAACTCTTCACATCTTTCAAGCACTTTTCTCAGGCTATTCAAACAATCATCAAAAGTTACACCATGCATAGTAAAATCATTCATAAACACTTCTATAATATGCTCAATACACTTAGAGCAAATAAACATCATACAACATTGAAATGTAACTGGTGCATTGCACAGGCCAAATTGCATGCGTCGATAAGCAAATGTTCCATAAGAACATGTAAAAGTGGTCTTTTCCTGGTCATTAGGGTGAATAGGGATTTAGAGAAACCTTGAGTAACTGTTTAAGCAACACATATAAGGATGTTTAGCTAACCATTCTAACATTTGATCGATAAAGGGCAATGGAAAATGATCCTTCCTAGTAGCTTTATTTAACTTCCTATTACCAATGCATATTCACTAACCAATGACGGTCCTAGCATAAATTAACTCATCGTTATCATTTTTAACAATGATCACCCATCCCTTTTTAGGAACAATGTGAATAGAACTAACCCATTCACTATTTAAAATAGAGTAAATAACACCAGCATCTAATAATTTTGCAATCTCTTTCTTAACTACTTCTTTCATATTAGAATTTAAGCATCTTTAGCATTCAATTGTAAGTTTACACTCATCTTCAAGAATGATGCTATGCATACATAATGATGCATGTGTGCTTTTTAAATCATGTATGGAATAATCTATTGCCTTCCTATAATGCCTAAGCACATGCAACAATTTGTTTTCCTTTTTAGTATTTAACATGGAATTAATAATCACAGTAAAGGTAGAATTAGGTCTAAGAAATATGTATCTTAAGTTACTCAGGAGTTCCTTAAGCTTGACTTATGGGGGTGCATCTAGATTATGCCTCCCATTACTGCTCCCATGCATCTCTAGTGCTTTAATCTATACAAGCTTCTTTAAATTAAATTTTGGTGCCAAGTCTAGCATATCTAGATATAACACCACTTCCTTTATCATATTTTCTTCTCTGACATCTCCAAGCAAGCAGAGCTCTAGTGGATCGTCATAGTATCCATAAGTTCTCATTACTATATTATTCATCATTTAATCGATAACATCAATCCTTAAACACGATCCTGCTTCCTTTGCTAGCTTTTGTATCAAATTTGACAGCTTAAATGAAACCTCTTCTTCCCCTACTATCAGTGAGAGTGCTATATTCTTCACATCTATGACCACCCTAGATGTAGCCAAAAATGGACGTCCCAAAATTATTGGGATCTTTACATCCTCTTCCATGTCAAGTATGACCAGTACATTTTCCAAAACCCCTAAAGGGTATTTTATCGACCGATTGGCTACCTACAGAGTCATCCTGGTTAGCACCATATCCCCTACCTTTAGCTTCCTCGAAATTATATAGGGCATCACACCGACCCTCGTTCCCATATCATAAAAGTGCCTTCTCGATAACCACTTCCCTTATTTGATAAGAAATAGAGAAAATTCTCAAGTCTTTCAACTTTAGAGGAAGCATCTTATTTAAGATAATGGCACTGCACTCTTTCATTAAGGCTACTATTTCATCCTCAGTGATGTCCCTCTTCTTACTAACAATTTCTTTCAAAAATTTTGCATATATTAGCATTCCCCTCAATACCTCTATTAAAGGGAGATTAATCTAGACTCTCTAAATCACTTCCAAAAACTTGGCGTATTGCTTATCCAAATTAGCTTTCATATGCCTCTATGGAAATGGCATAGGCAACACATATGGTTTGCTCACAAGCCTTGGAGCATTGTCCTTCTCTTTGCCCTTGCTCAGTAGTGTCTGAGTCTTCTCTTCTCCTTTAACATTCCCTCTTTGTACATCAGTCATTGACCTCTACTCTTTTCAAACCTCCACATCCACTAAACCGTCAAAATCTCCCTCTATTGTACCCTCTCTAACCCGAACATTAAGGGTATTGCAATGCTCCTTTGGATTTTATTTTGGATCAGCTAGCAACTTCCCTGTGGCCTTAGAAGAACTAGTCTACTGGGATATTTGATTTTCCAACATTTTATTATGGGTGGCTAGTTTCTCCAGCCTAGAAGATAAATTTTTCATGTTATCATCATGCGCCTTCTGATTTTGCAGGATTATCTCCATTATCACCTTAAGATTGGATTTCTGAACTTGTTACAGTTGTGGATTAGCTTTTAATTAATAGATTGGTAACTATCTCATTGAAGGAAGCATGTAAGGTTGTTTTCCTGATTGCTAATGCTGATTCTAAGAACTTTGGTCTCTCCAGGAAAAATTTGGATGATTTTTCCATCCCAAATTGTAAGAATTTAAGTATGTGTTCCCCTACTAATTCTAATTACTCTACATTTGATATTGTTGATCAAAAAAGATAACTTGGTCTCCTGTTTCCTACCCCTGATTCATGAAAGAAAAATCCTCTGAATGAAATACTCCATAAGCTTCATAATTGATCAGACCTGGCATTTGACTCATGCTGATACTATTCACACCCAACTTATCTAACTTGCTCACCAAAGCATTAAATTTGGCATTCAACATTATGATGGCCTCTACATTATGAATCACCATACCTTTTCTAGATCCAGCTAACTCGTTGTTCCACTAATAGGAATTGGCTGACATCTCCTTAATCAGTGCCTTTGAGTTTGCTAATGTACATCCCATGAAAGACCCCTGCTGCTACATCTATAATGCTCTTTTATATTGGGGTGAAGACCATTGTAGAAGATCTACACCAACATCCACTTTGGCACTCCATGATGCAGGCACTGGTGCTACAAATCCTTGAATCTCTCGTTAGCTTCATAAAATGATTCACTCTCCTACTGAGGGAAAATCAGAATTTTTGTTGCCTAACTTGGTTGTCTTTGCAGGTGGAAAATACTTTATTAAAAAATCTTGAGCCAGTTGAGTCCAATTGGTGAAGGTATTCGGTGGCTTGGAGTGCAACCAAGACTTAGCTTTGTCCTTCAATGAGAATGGTAATAGCTTAAGTCTAATGGCCTCCTCTGACACTTCATTAATCTTGAATGTGTCATAGACCTCCAAAAGGTAACCAGATGTTCATTCGGGTCCTCCGATGGAAATCTATGGAATGGTGAATTCTGCACTATCAGAATCAGGTTGGACTTTAGTTCAAAGTTATTGTTATTGATTGATGGTCTAGCAATACTCAGTTAAACTCCTTTAGGATTAGGCAAAACATAGTTCATGAGAGGCTTGTCGGATTCCATTTTGAAATCTTGATCTAATTCTTTAATAGCTTTGAGTTTAACATCAAATGTCCTTTATATCTCTAAGTCTACTTCTATGCTCATGTTGTCCAAGACTCTCCTTATAAAAGGAAAATTCATAATCAATATCATAAAATTTCAAACAAAACCTAAATCCTAAATTAACCAATTACTCTCAAAGTTACTAATATTGACTAATAAACATCAATCCTTAGCAATGGCACCAAAAACTTGCTTATCTTAACATGCATAAGGAATCAACAAGTTTTACATTTATAATCCTTAAATTGTAATTATGTCACCGCAAGAATACAGGTCGTAACTATAGTATAAGGGTATCGTTCTCTAGAATTAATGGTAATCAAGTATTAGACATTAATTTCACTGATTATTCAGGCAACAAAATATCAAAATATATAGTTTATTAAGCTAGTTAAGTATTAATGCTAATAAGATAATATACATATTTTACATTGGTTAATAGGGATGAATGAATGTAAAACATATTAAGGCAATTCATTAATAAATACAATTTAGGTCTTTAAAGCAGCATTCATATGTGAAGACCTTTCCTCTAAAAGGACATTTACCTACTGAAAATAAACTAATAGACTACTTTTGTGATTGTTAAATTAGGTCTAACAATTAGCTTGGTATCCACACTTATGTTTCCCAATCACTTAACTCCAATGTCTAGGTAGTTACAATCAGGTATTTTTAAGTTCATTCAGTAATATCAATCCTTCTTTCAAAATGACCAATAGAACCATGTAATATTCCTATGTTAAAAGGGGCCCCATTCCAATAATTGAATAAATTGCATGAAACTCAACTTAAAAACATGAAGAACAATTGAATTACTAATAAAAATTCAACCTTAAAATCCCAACTAAGTCATATCCAATAATTCAATAAAGTAAGTGACATAACGTAAAAAAGGAAATATAACCATAATAATTATTCAACAAAAGAGAAGTTGAAGAAAAGGGTGAAAACTAGTAAGAACTTGAAAGATTCTGTTGTTGCTTCTAGCTTCAGCTCTTCCTTCTCGCCCAATCTGGTTGTTGAGTGCTCTTCTCAACTTCTTAATGAAGACCTGCTATAAAATTAGAATTAAGAAGTGATTAGAAGACTTTTGTATCAACCCTAGTTTTTCCCCTTTTTCTTCCAACCCTAATTTTGCTCTATGTCTATGAATGAATAAATGACCAAACTTAACCCCACATTCTAATTCTTTCCAAAAACTTCATAATTGATCCTTACCCCTCTTTCCCATGATCCTACAGTTGATATTAAAGTGCAAAAAATTGACCAAAATGAGTCACACAAGTCATGTAAATGTTACACGAGTCGTGTGAAGCTCGAAATAAATAAAAGAATGAAAATCATAAAAGGTTGAATTCCACACAAGCTGTGTGGTGTAAGGCTCAACTAGAGGAAGATATCTCATACCTTGAATCAAATTTCAGGTCGAGTCTTACATAACTTGTATGACCTTCTACACTATTCATGTAAGACTCATGTATGGCATAAATATGGTGTTTTAAGGTGTAAAACGTGGCATACTTACACTCTACATGATTTAAGGACCTAAAATTGAAACACTAAAGTATTAAAATGAATATAATAACCTAGATAAGACATGTAAGCTAAGATGAATATGTCAAATTCCTAAACTAATGTAGAATAACTATATAAATTATGCAAATCATGAAGAAAATGTATGAATTGTAGCTAGTATGCAATATATGAATGAAATGTAAGAAATGATATGAAATGTACAACTCAATACATAAAATGCTAATATAAACTATCAAAATGCATGAAAACAAGACTAAAAGGATAAATTAATCATGAAGAAAAGAAATGATAATGCATATTATCAATAGTTTTTATTTTTTCAAATAAATCAATAAATATTTACAATAAACTCCAATAAGTTTTGGCTAGAAAAATTATAAAGTTCTTAGTAAATATCCTTTCAAATACATTAAGCTTATATCTTAAACTACAAGCTAACTAGATTGTTGAAGCATGGGAACAAAATAATAAAGTGTGTGTAGGCAGGGTTATCATCGTAACCTAGAATGAGGCTTGCGACAGACAACACTAGGGCCTGCTTAGAGTGTAAGTACAATCTTCTTGAAAGACTCCCTCAAGGAATGATACGGATCTATCAGAGGTCATAAGATGGAGTCATCATCAAATGGTTCCGAAATTTGGTTCAACCGACCTATAACATGAATGTTAAGTTTAACCCTTCAGATATGGGTTCAAGTAGTGAAGATTTATTCTTTTAGAGTTTTAATTTTGATTTTACCATCTTAGTAGATTAATTTATCTAGGTAGGTAAGTGAACATTCATAAGCATGAATAATCATACATCATAATATGACAACAATCATAATAGATATAGCATGACAGCAAAATGAAGCATAGTGGCAAAGCATAGAAATAATGATCCATAGAAAGGGATCGAGATAGAAACTGAGGGATACATGATGAATAAGGCTAAACATACATGTTAAGGGGAAATAAAGGTCTATTCTATTATAAAAGATCTTCATAGATACAAAAATGAGACATTAAGCAACATCTCTTCTACTGTACATGGGGAAAAAGACAAGGGGTTTTGAGTAGCATAAACCAAAAATACACAAATAAAAATAAATGAGCAAATAAAATAAACAATCAATGTTAGGCAACAAAGCAGATTTAGGGACACGATTGATCAATTTGATGTTATAGGTAAGCATGAATCAAATATTAAGGTCCACTAAATATGTTGGCAATATTAATGAAAAAATGGCAATTAACATGAGCTGGATTGTGAAAATATCATAAAAAAAAACTCCCAAAATCACTCAAGCAAGTCATTCAAGCTCAATTTACTTCTTAATTCACTCAAGCGAAAAAGTAATTGAAAATCAATTTTAAAGCAAAAATCAATGTCAATTTTTAAGCAAAAATTGAACTAATCATATCAAAAAAAACAAGCGAATCACAATTAAAATGGTATTTAATTGAGAAATCAAGCAAAATAAATAGATTTAATAGCAAAAATCAATAAAATTAATCATAAAAATTGAAATTGAAAGACTCTAATATCATTAAATATTAATTAGAGGTAGATCAAATATCCAATTCAATTCTAATCACATCAATTGCAATAATTATTAAATTAAAATGATATTTAACTTGAAAATTAATTTTGAAACTAAAATTAATAAAATTGTATCAATGTATAATGAATTCATATCTATCACTATATAGCGATGGAAATACGTTCATCTCAAATTCTGTCTTTATTTAGAAACAGAATTGATTAAGTCTCTATGTCTGTCACAAATTCTATTATTTTTAATTTGATTATTTTATGAAAAATAATATTATTTATATGTCTTAAATAAATATATGTTGATAATAGTTTGTTTATATTTTTTATATAGTTATATAAATATAAAATATTTAACAATTAATAAAATTAGAATTTAATATGTATATGTATGTAGTGTTTATTTAAAGTTTGAAAAATAAATATCAAAATATGGAATTTTTTAAATTTAATTTCATCATTTTATATAATCAAAGCATAACAAAAATATTATCTAAAAGATTAATTAAAAATTTATAATATTAATTATTAGTTATATAAAAATAAGAAATTAATAATATATGATTAATATTAATGAAATTAAAAATAATTAATTAATCACTTTTTATTTGTTTAAAACAACATCATTTTAGTATAATAAACCAAAATGACGACGTTTTCCTTATTTTAGACCAAAACTATGTCATTTTTATATTGTATATCAAAATGGTTTTGCATTTCGTCAGGTTCTCTATTCCTCCCATTCCCAACCCTAAGAAGCAAATTTCATGAATCTTTAATTGCTTGTGAAGGAAAGGATGATTCTTTGCTGGAATTAAGAGGTTTTATAGGCGAGTTCTGTCATTGAGAGATGAGCAATTCCATAATGAGTACCTCCATTGCTCATAATCTTCAAGCTATTTCTCGTTTCAAAGTGCTTGATATCTCGGCTGCTTCTCCTTAGAAATTAATCTTTCCGGCGGATTGGATGCTTTGTCTAAGACTGCTTCATTGAACCAAATCTGGGAGCCGAGGCTAGATTTAGTCCACCCACGTATTGTTGGCTTAGGCTACAGGGCTTTCACTAACTTGAGGAGTGTAAGGGGTAGATCGTATCATCGTTTTTGTGTGGTAAGTTCTTTGTGTGTGCATTTGTGTTTCCATTTCTATTTGTATGAAATTGATTGGGTTGCCAATTGCGTTTAATGTTTAGAGAATTGGTTTTGATGTTTGCAGAATTAGGTTTGTAATTTTTGGATAGTTTCAGAAGGTATTTCTAGTGTTTCATGCGTAAGGTAGTTTTGGTATTTTACTTCCTGTTAGAATTATGTACCAATGTTTTACTTCCTATTGTTTTGCGGTATCCAATACTGCTTATAAACAATAATTCTTATAACTGCTATATATGCCTCAAAAATCTCAGTGATACGCAACGACCATAAGTTCTCAATGACAAACGACGATATCAAGCTTGCTATCTGGGTTAAGCATCATCGTGAAATCATCCTTGCTATTTGTCGTAAGCATCGGCCATGAACTGGAAGGCTATGTTCATCCTCAATACTGTGATTTGTTAAGATTTTAATTCTTCTTTTCTTCTTTTCTCATTGCTAATTAACCACTCTTTATGCATACTCATTGTCTTGAATGGTTTAAGGATCTTTACCCAAATCCTAAAGATTATTTAGGTATGAATTCTATTCTATTCCAAGTTTCTCTACTGTTCAATTTCTTTTGTCCTATTTTGATATTGTATTTTTTCTATTAAAAAATATATTATACCTATATTTTTGCCTATGTTTTATATGTGATTGACGATTAAAACCAAAATTTTGTTATTGATGATGATGATAAGTCAATCCTTTAGCAATTTATTGTTATATCTTAGTTGAAAGTTTATGCTTAAATGAAAGAGTATTGAATGCACTGAAACTGTTTGATGAAATAATGAAAAGTAAATTTCAAAGTGTTAAGTTTGTTCACATATAGAAAAGATTATTAATTAATTCCCTTTGCAAGGTAATTAATGGAATTGGCAGAAGAGTGGTGGTGGCAGAAGAGTAGGCACAGGATAAGGAGTTGGGAGAGATTATAATGGAATTGGCATAGGACTTGGAATGTGGATTTGGCTTTAGTTTTGGGATAGGAAGTGATGATGCCGAGAAGGCAATTATAATGACAATGCTAAAGGCCATGCACCTTAAGTACGACATCAAATTCATAATAGCGAGTCATTCATTCTTTTAAGATTTGGATTGATACATTAATTAAATGTTCATCATATGTATATTTATAAGAGCCATTAGAAATTCTGGATTTAATTTATATGATGTATGGATATTGAGCTATGATCAATTAGCTTAAATAAATTGATTTTGCATTCTGTCTTTCTTTATTATAGGTCACATTTTGGTGATATTAATTCTCAGAAAAGAGATGGTTAAGTTAAACTTTGGTGATATATAATGTACATAAGTTATACTCTTAATTATATACTCGCCAAATTATATAGTCTTATAGTATATTTATTGATCTTAATAATATTCTTTCAACATTTAATATACTTATTTTATTCTACGCAAGATCATTAAATACTCGGGACAACCATAATTAATCTCAAGCTGAAAGAACAAACATTAAGTCATATGAATTGTAAGTTTGGACTGTAAACTTGACCTAGGTGTAATTAGGTGATTAATGATATACACATGTTTTAAATAGATGTATTTATTTTTTGCTATTTTTTAGATGCACTCAATTTGTCTATTGATAATAAACAAATTATAATATTTATTATTGAAGATCTTAATTACTAAATTCATTTTATATTCATGTTATTATTGATTTTATATTTATCTAATTTTTAATTCATTTTAAAAAATTAATTTTTATAATCAATTTCAAAATTTTCAAATATATATATAATTTTTTAAAAAATAAATATTTTATTTTATTTCACTACTTATTAAATCCAACATGTTGCATATCATGAATAGAAATAAAGAAAAATGAGATTTTTAGACAAAAATCACAAATGAAGTTCAAGGAAAATCAAAATTTAGGATTGTTATATATCATATTTGATCGTAGAATAATTGAAATGCTATTATTACAATTCAAATCAAGTTAAAACACAAGCAAATTATAAATTCATCATGAAACTTATAAAAATAGAATGAAAGAAGGAAAATAGCATTCGAAGACTTATCAAAGCAAAGCAAGCTTCTATCTTCTTAATCTCATAATTAGAAGAGGGTTTAGTGAATAAATTAGTCTTTAATTATCTAATTAGTAATTAATTATATGATTAATTAATAAGGATTAATTTCGATAAAGTTTAGGTAAATTTCTTAATTTTTGGACCTTTTTCTAGTAAATACACAAGCTATATTTACAGGAAGATGTGGATGTTACTTGAAATGGGAAAACAATATGGGATTTTGAAAATTTTAATGCAACATGCGCAACACATTGTCTAAATATGCCTAATGTGTGCAACACATTACAGAACATGCTTTGCGCATGAGAACGAATCCCTTAATGTGTGCCCCTCACTATGCATGCCTCATCACGTGTGCCATATGCTAAATACACTCCAAATGTGCTAAATACACTCCAAATATGTCAAATACACTTCACCTTCCATGAATCAAAAGTAATATACTCTATATGTCAAGCACACTTGACGGAAGCTAAAATGCATGTATGCAAACTAAATTCAATAACGATGACTTGTACCAAACTGTATTGAAGAAAACTTGAAAATGCAACATGCAGATGAAAATTCAAGGTCAATAATATATTCAATTGATTTTATAAAACTTTGACAGTCAGGGCAAGTAGGAAATGGATCCACCTATTTTTTGTGTGAAATTTTCATATGTCACATCCTCATTTTGTGGCCATATTAAATGTTCATATATTCTTATGATAATTTGATTATGTATGATAGAAAATTATTAAATGTAAGGAGGATAACGTGAAATTAGTAAGTTTGGCGTGCATTAATTTGATACGATTGTAATGATGATTATGTTATAATTTAAGTGATATGTAAATGATATAGGAAAATTTATAGGATGTGCTCATTAATAAATGTCATGATCACAATATAAAAATATATATAATAAAATAAAATAAATCATAATTAGTGAAACCCATTAAATGATGATATATTGATGAATATGATCTCAATAAGAAATGATATACATGCATATGATTAAGGGTAATAATTGAGTGTATGTATATTTTAAT
>CANYBF010524749.1:0-13987 GCA_948192965.1 Dalechampia spathulata
ATCATAATCTTATAGATGATGATTTTCGTTTTAAGAACCTTATCCTGGATCTAAACCGATATTATAAAGATCCATGGCACCATTGGAAGGCAACCCTGAAGCAGAAATACTTCAACAATCCATGGAGTGTCATCTCTGTAACTGCTGCTGCTTTTCTTATCTTGCTGACTCTCATACAAGCCGTCTGTACTGTCATTCCATTAGTTTAGCATAGGAATTTGGTGCATGTAGATTTCAATTCTCAATGAATTTTATTAATACTGTTAACTTTAATTTTAGTTTAAAAGAGTATTAAATCTCACAATGTTTGTTTGCGTGTAAATTTTGGTTTGAATTTAATCTTGATTTAAAATTTTTGAATTTTAAAAATATTCAGTTAAATTTAATTTAAGAAAATTAAAATGTTCATTTCAAATAGATGGAATAGTCAAGCCTACTATGGAGAGTATTAATTTTTTCAATTTCTTATAAATGTTAATCATATAGTAATCAATATTAATCAAATTATATATGTTTAGTTTGATTTGAACCATTTGAAATATGATATTTGATATATTTTAAAAATATCTAATTTTTAATTCTTATAAGATTTGATAATTATATATTTACATTTTATTTATATTAATTAAATTTATAAATATTTTAATTCAAATAATATATTTATTAAATATATACGCTTTAAACTATATTCATTTAATAAAACATACATATCTTATAATTTTTAAGAATATTTTCATTCCAATAATTGACACATCAATCAAGATGAGTGGTAAGTTTACTTCTCTTCCTTAATTTTTAGTGTAATTTATTTTCTTAAAATTGCTTTAATTATTTTAAATCAAATATTTGATCTTTTTAAGAATTATTTTCTATAAACTGTTTTTTATTTAATTTTTTGATTTAATTAGTAATTTTTTTAAAAAAAATTAATGATCTCATGGTCACCGGGTAAATCCAGACCTGATGATGGAACCTTGCAGCCGAGGTGAGATATTCGATGACAAAGCTTCCTGTAGATGTTGGTCCCATTCCCCAAAGCCTGTAAGCTAGCATGAATTATCCTTTATGAATGGATAATTCATATACACACACACCATGATAGCAGAGCTATAAATTTAAAATAAACGATGATGATAATTTAAAATAAATGATGCATGTTTAGATATAAAATTAATATTATTTGTACCGGGTTTATAATCTTATCAAGAATTCCATGGCTTCTTCTTGTTACTAACGGGGCAATTAATCTGTTTTACCAGCTAGTTGGCTCCAAGTTCGAGCAAAAACTAAAATGGAAGCAGCCGAGGAAGACGCATAAACTATCAACGATCAGAGAAATTCAACACCAAGTTTCTGCTGACATTGACAAGTTCGTGAAATCTATCAATGATGAGTTGAAAATGGTGAAGCGTTTATCTGATAGTTGCTCCATCTATAAAGTTCCTGCACAGTTTCGTGAGCTGAATCAATCGGCTTATTGCCCGCGAATAGTATCCATTGGCCCCTTTCACCATAGCAGGAAAGAATTGGAAGCTATGGAAGATCATAAAAGAAGGTATTTCCAGGATTTTCTTCTGAGAATGAGAGTTGATGATGATCAAGAGGTTAATGGAGAAGAATTGGTGAATAGAAGATTGAAAGATGTTTCCGAGTGCGCTGCGAAATAGGAGGCAAGGTTGCGTAATAGTTATGCAGAAACCATTGATATGGGAAGTGAGGAGTTCTTGAAGATGGTGTTAATGGGTATCTTTATAGTGGAGTACTTGTTGAAGAGGTACTTGAAGGATTGGCAAGAGAATGATCGGATCTTTGATAAACAGCGTATGACAAACATTGTCAGGTTTGATATTTTGTTGATTGAGAATCAAATTCCTTACTTCTTTCTCAAGGAATTGTTCAACTTCTTGTGCATTAATGATCATCAGGAAGAAAATGTTTCCATGAAAGATTTGGTAAATCGCTTTCTAAAGACTCAATCAGACGAGATTGGATGGTGGAAGATGACAGTGAAGTCGAACACCTAGTTCACTTCCTGCAAATTAGCCTGCAAAAATCGAACTCATCGACAGATGAAGAAGAAGATGTAGCCACAACGTATGAAGATCAAGTTGCACCAACGATTTCAAATCTTCATAGAGCAGGAGTCAAGTTTAAACTAAATATAATAATTTTTTTATATTATAAAGCAATATTAGTATAAATTACTAAAATTACTAACAGGATTATTAAATAATCAGTCTAAAATTTTTTAAATTAGAATTACATTTAGCAGCTTTCATTTTCCAAGATTTTCTAACATTTAACATTTTTAAAAATATTTATAATTAATGTTCAAAAATAATTTTTCTCATAGAACTGAAAATTATTATAGAAAATTTTGAGTAAAATCAATTAATGATAGAGATGTTACGATATGAAAATTTTCATTTATATTAAATAAATTATAATTAAATAATTTAGAGAAAAATTGAATTTTCTGTGTTGATCTTTATTGGTCATAAAGAATGATTTAAAAATAAAATAAAATTTCAGAAAATGACTTCCCCTTTCGTCTTTTAAAAATCTCAAAAATGCTGAACTTGAATAAAATATAAAATAAATCTACTATAAAGTCACTTAAGCTAAATAAATTATTAAAGTTTGAAACAATAATTTTGTCTGAATTTTTTTGATAATTGAATTTTTCAGTACCTTTTTCTATTCTAATTTTTTTTAATCCTTGCTTGACATAAGATTCCATGACAGAATCCTAGAAATTCCGAAATGGAAAATAAACGACCATACAGAAACCTTGTTCAGAAACATCCAGGCATTTGAGCATTGCCATTACTTTGGAAATTCTCTGACAAATTACCTAGCCATCATGGATTTTCTTGTCAATACTTCACAAGACGTAGAATTGCTTGTTCAGAATGGTATAATAGAAAACTGATAATTAAATTTTTATTATTTAAATTAATGAACTAAGTAATTAATTAATTAATTAATTAATTTAAATGAATCAAATATTATCTAATTTAAAATTTATTTATTTATTAAATTAACTTTAATTAAAGTATGATTCATCTCATTTGTTAATTTTTTTACTCTTGATGTTCTTATTTTTTTTTATTAAATTGAAAATTAATTTTCTTAGTGTATTAGATGGCTTATTAGATTTAATGAAGATAAAGATTCAATTCAAATCTCTTCTTGTTTACGGTGACATGAAATAAATAAAATAAAATAAAATATAGTTTTGTAAAAAAAGAAAAACTCTTTAATTATAATTTTTAATTATGATTTCTTATGTTTTTATTTTTTTATTTTTTATTTTTTATTTTTTAATTATTTTTCTTTATTAATTAATCAATCAATTTATGAGTTAAATAGAGTTAGTGATACCTATATTTAGCAGTTAATTTATTTGATAATTACATGTAAGTTGATTATTGTCAAACGATAAATATAAAGATGACGTGTCATGAGATTTATTAATCGTAATAAATAAATTACAAAAAATTTTATAATTGAAATGAATCCTTTTTCAAAAAAATATTATTAAATAAATTCTTTTGGATAATAAAAAATTAATATAATATATAAAAATACGGAAAAACAACAAAAGTAAAATCAAATTATGTAGATTTGAATTTTATGGTTAAAGTTTTTGTATTTTAAATATTTTTTATTTTAATATTTCAAATTAGTTATGTTATTTTGAAGTTTGTTATTTATATTTTTTATTTTTAAAATGAGTATAAAATTTAATTTTAAAAATAATTAAATTAATAAAAAAATTAAAATTTTAAAATTAGATGGAATTATAAATATAAATACTCATAAGAAAAGGAATGAGATGAATATGAGCAAGGAATAAAGAATACCTTTTCCTTTGTAATTTTTAATATTGATGTTTTTTAGTATTTTAATATGAATTGATATATTGTAATGGTAAATATTGAATATAAGGATATGATATGATATGATATCATAAATGAATTTATTAATATGATTTAAATATGAATTGTAAGTTATGGCATATAATTAATTTTCATTAAAACTATTATTATTTTAATTTATTTATTTATTAAATGGACTTAAAATTAATTTTAATCAAGTCAAATTTTAAATGATCATGAATGGTTCAACTCATTTAAGTTAAACTAGAGTTGGTGACGAATTTTAAATGATCATGAATGGTTCAACTCATTTAAGTTAAACTAGAGTTAGGTGAGGTATGTTGCACGTTAATATTGATTATTTAATTTGTTATTTACATTATTTTCTATAACTATTTTTTAATATTTTTAATTTTAATAAAATATTATTATTATATATATCATTTAAAATTTTATTATAATACATATCGGTAGCATATAATTATATTTTTATTATTATATATTCATTTAAAATTATATTATAAAATAAAAATTTAACCATCATAAAATTATATTATTATATATATCACTTTTTAATAAAATTTTTATTTCTTTAAAATTTTATTATTATACATATCATTCAAAATTCTATTTTAAAATCAATAAATCATAAATTTTATTTGACATATTCATATATTTAAATTTAATTAATTAGTAGTTTTATATCAATGATTCTTTATTATTTATTTATATTAATTTAAAAATTTAAAATTACTTGTAAAATGCAATAATAAGTAAACATTTAATAACTAATTATTGTATATGTTAGAAGTATAAATTAAAACTATCATCACATCCATCAATTTTACATATCTATTCATGAACATATGCACATGATTGTTGTGCTCAAATTAATTAATCTATGCATGCTCTGAAATAAAATATATTAAGGATTTAAATGATAGGTTTATTTTATGATTTTTATTTTACAACCTATAAACATATTTATTTAATATGAATATTATATGAATTATATAATTGAATATCAAATAATGAGAAAAAATTTATTTAATATAAGAATAATATTGAATTGAAGGTAGAGTATATCTTCTATTAAAATTGATAACCAATTAGTTAGATTTCAATCAAGAAAAAGGAAAAATAGTTGGGCTTTTTCTAACTTTAATGCAAAAAAATAAAGAAATTACAGCTTTGGGGTAAGTTAGAAAATATTTCCAGTTTTAGAGTAAAAGCACAGTTGGCTGCGTGGCGGCCGGTCCTATATGGCTGCGGTTCTTATTCTGGCGTCCCGTCGGAACCAACATTCAACCAAGCAGCACGCTCAGGCTACCCTAAAACTTGGGCTGCTCTCTGATATAGAGCTTTTTCTAAGTTTTAGTGTAAAAAAAAAAGAAAAAAATTGTTATAAACTAATATGTTATTAATATATATTATAAATTAATAGATTAAATATATTATAAACTAATAATGATTAATAAATAATAAAATAATATTTATTTTTTGATGATCATGCTTTGATGAGATATTATTATTATTATTATTATTAAGAAATGATGAAATACTATGATTAGCATTATATGAGTAGTTATATTATTATTTTCATGATTAAGAAAATGATGGATAATATTTTTATTATTAGTATTACTATAATTATTAATATTATTTTAAAATTTGTTATTTAATAATTTGAAATTGATATAATGATAATAATAATATTATTAAGTGTATTATATTGGTATTATCTTTTCTAATATACTATTATCATTTTCATAATAAAGATAAAGTTTCTATTTTTCTCATAAATTAGTGAAAAAACAACAAAATTAATTTTAATCTCAATACTAATTAGATTTTATTTCAAATTTTATATAATTTTTTTGTTCCAATTATATCAAATTAATGAAATTTCACATTATATTTAATCTTAAATGATAAAATAATATATAAATATAAATAACATTTTTAATTTTATATTTAATTTTTATTTATTTTAATAAAATATCTAAATATTAATTTTTATATCAAATATAGTTATGTTAGTCTTAAGTATTTTTTTCAAAAATTCAATATCTAATTTATATTAATAAATTATTACTATAAACATTGAGTAAATCAAAATCAATTATTTTATAAAATTAAATTTTATTAATCATTGGTGAGTTGCTGCATCGCCTGAAGAGTGCTCCTGCCCTGTCCTGTCTGCGCGTGTTGCTTGGCTGCTTGCTTATTGGGTCTGACTGGACGCCAGAATAATTGGCTTCCCATCTGAGCTGTAACTGGCGACCAACTGTACTTTTATCCTGGAAATATTTTTCAACTTACCCCAAAGCTGTAATTTTTTTATTTCTTTGATACCAAAAGGTGATTCCCTAACCCCAAAGGCCCCACACTCGAGCCTGAACAGTTGTGGAGGGGTAAATTACAGTACTCAGCGGCCTCCTAAATGAGAGGTCAAGTACTCAGTACCCACAAGAAGCCCACCCAAAAGATGTAACTCCCACACTACGGCTGCTGAGATTTGATCATTGGACCTTGATACCAAATCTATCATCCGAGTACCAACTGAGCTACGCCCGGCAAAGTGAGGCCCTAGAGGACAATTCTCGCCTGTGTTGGAGGCTTGGTGCTGGGCGGCGAATTGTCAAGAAAACCGAGGGATTCATCCGTCAACAAAGTAGTGGAAACATGGAAACCGAGGGATTCTTTAGTCAACATTAATTAGTTTTAGGAAACAAACCTCCATTGACGGGGGGTTAGTCCAATAGAAAAAACAGTTGAGGGGCAATTTATGTATTTATTTTATAATCATTGACCAGCTGATTAGCGAAAACTTGCATAGAGTCTATATATTGTAGTGAAGGCAGTGTTGGGGGAGAGAGAGAGAGAGAGAGAGAGAGAGAGAGGGAGGGAGGGCGATAGATCTGATCCTGAGGAGAAAGAGGTAAAATGTTACTGCTGACTTGTGTTGAAATTACTTGCTAATTGTGTTTGTCACAGAATGCTTCTTCCGTTTGATTGAATTTCTTTTTAAAAGCAGAACTGAAATTTATGATTATAGTTTGGTGTTTAAGGCTACTGATGCCTACATTACATCTCTTCTCTACTAACAAATAAACTTGTATGCATTTCCACTCCATCATTCTTGAGTTTCAGCACTGAAGCATATATACACATCTTATCAACTTCTTTTACAACAATCCTTTACCCTATAAACCAAACCCATAAATATAAGGGCTTTTCTACAAAAATACACACAAAAAAAAAAAGCTTTCAAAAATTGTGGAGATACAGAAATACATTTTAAAAATTGTTTTTAAAAACATGAATTTTTAAAAAAATTATAGGAAAACATATTATATTATATATGTATATATTAAAAATAAAAATAATGAAAAACTGTATTTTTTAAAATAAAAGATGTTAAAAAAAAAGTTAAAAAATTAATGTTATGAATACTTTGCATGTTTCCCCGGAAAAACATAAAATTTAGCATTTAAATTTTATAAAATTGAATAATTGAGTGTTTAATTATAATTTAAAATACCAAATATTGATGTTTGGTGAATAGATATGATAATTGTTGGACTAAAAGTAATATTTTAATGCCACAACAAAACCTCAAAAATGATATTTTTAACTAATATTTGATTACTAAAAAAGGGTGTGATTAGTTTGAATATAAAATGTAAATAGTTAATTTTGAATATAATGTAATCTAACTTTAAAATTAAATATGTTATCTTAATATTAATCTTACCTTAATTAATATTTCGAATTTATTATTGAAATATTTAATAAAGGATATCAATATATATATAAATATTTTAGAAATATTTATCGTTTATGTAGAGATGGAGATCGGGGACATATATCCAGATCCACATCTGTGGGACATGTATCTGCAAGAAGCTCGCAATAGATTTCGCTTCGATGACAGGAAATCAGATCCTAAATCAAAACCAACGAAGACCACTCGAAAAATCAACCATGTTTCTCTTGACATTGATAAGTTAATGAAATCTATGAACCAAGAGCTAAAATCTTTGCAAACTTTATCAGACAATTGCTGCATCTATAGAGTTCCTACAGGGTTACGCAAGATTAATCCAAGGGCTTATACCCCACAAGTTGTATCTATCGGACCTTATCATTATGGCAAGAAAGAATTAGCAGCTATGGAAGATCATAAACGAAGGTACTTCCATGATTTTCTTAGGAGGATGATCGGAAAGGGAATGGATGAGAAGATTTATGAAGAGGAATTTGAGAATGAAAGCTTGAAGGATATTAATGGAGAGGAATTGGAGAATGAAAGCTCGAAGGGTTTTAATGGAGAGGGATTGGAGAATGAAAGCTCGAAGGATAGTTATGGAAAGGAATTGGAGAATGAAAGCTTGAAGGATAGTTATGGAGAGGAATTGGAGAATGAAAGCTTGAAGGGTTTTAATGGAGAGGAATTGGAGAATGAAAGCTTGAAGGATATTAATGGAGAGGAATTGGAGATTGAAAGCTTGAAGGATATTAATGGAGTGGAATTGGAGAACGAAAGCTTGAAGGATATTAATGGAGAGGAATTGGAGAATAAAAGCTTGAAGGATCTTTTCGAATGCACTGCAAAATGGGAGAAAAGTCTGCGTGATAGTTATGCAGAAACCATCAACATGGACTCTGAAGTGTTTGTGAAGATGATGTTAGTGGATGCGAGTTTCATAGTTGAGTACTTGTTGAAGAGATACCGGAAAAAATGGAAAAAGAATGATCGTATATTTGATAAACAACGTATGACGAACATTGTCAGGTTTGATATTTTGTTGATTGAGAATCAAATTCCTTACTTCTTTCTCGAGGAATTGTTCAACTTGTTGCCCATCAATGATCATCATCAGCAGGAAAAAGTTTCCATGAAAGATTTGGTTGATCGCTTTTTAAAAGACACTGTCATGTGGGATTTGTTGGTGAAAGATGACAGCGAAGTGCAACACTTGGTTCATTTCCTGCAAATTGGCTTGCGAAAATCAGACTTGTCGGAGTATGAAGCTGATGCAACCACTGAGAATAAAGATCAGGTTGCACCACCAACAATCTCAGATCTACACAGGGCAGGAGTGAAGTTTAAGGCAAGTTCAACAAGTGAATCCCTATTCAACATCAAATTCAATGACGGGATTCTGGTAATTCCGAAATGGAAACTGACTAATCATACAGAAATTTTGTTCAGAAACATCCAAGCATTTGAGCAGTGTCATTGCTTTGAGACTACCCTGACACATTATATTACCATTATGGATTTCCTTGTGAATACTTCAGAAGACATCAAATTGCTCGTTGAGAATGGCATCATCGAAAACTGGTTGATGGATGATCAAGCGGCGGCGACGTTGATCAACAGACTTGGAGCTCATAATCTTATACGTCGTGATGATTTTCGTTCTTCGAAGCTTTTCGGGGATCTAAACCGATATTATAAAGATCCGCTGCACAATTGGAAGGCAACCCTGAAGCAGAGATACTTCAACAATCCATGGAGTGTCATCTCTGTAATTGCTGCTGCTTTTCTTATCTTGCTGGCTCTCATACAAGCCGTCTGTACCGTTATTCCATTAGTTTAGGATGGGAATTCGGTGCATGGAGATTTCAATTTTCAATGAATTTTATTAATATTGTTAACTTTAATGTTTGTTTTTTCTACTATGGCGAGTATTAATTTTTTTCATCCTATTCATTTATTTTTTTTGAACATTTTCATTTCTTTTTTTCAAAAAAAAAATCATTTATATTCTTATATCAATAATTCATATACTATTATTTCTTATAATTTTCAACGAATATATAAATAATAGAACAATTACAAAAACCAAAAATTTAAAAATGATGTAGTTTTAATAAAAATTAATATTTCAAACCTAATCCAACTTGTAAATAGTCAATTTTTTTAATCAATAAACAGCCCTTTCAAATCCAAAATACAAATTCAATAATGAATAATTAAAATCTTTTTTTACATGATGTTTAAGTCCAATTAATATTTATCATTTTTACTTTATTTTATCTCATTATCGTATAATTTTTATACTAAATCTCCATCCCTCGCACGCAATCCGAAGATGGGTAAGTTTATTTACTATATTTTAAGTTATATCCCTTTTATTAATTAATCATCCATCTTGTAATCCATTGTGTAGGTATCAGTAAGAACGAGGTGAGGGACGCAAGTCGTAGTCCACCTAGATTGCAGGAAGCCAGCAAGACTTCAACGGTTTAAATTTTATTCTTGCTATTCTTCTCGTCATTATGCTACTGTGATCGAATGTTGACCTCATTGAGTTGCAGGCTCGGGATAAGTCCGATGATAATGCCTCTTGTAGTAGTTGTTGGCCGGCTACCAAAAAAGAGGTAAACTTATGACCAGAGTGATGGTTCCGGTTTTATACATATTTTTGTGCTCATCTTATCAGCAATTGTGCAGCTTCAACTTGTTACTAACCAATCGTTAGTCTTCTCTACCAGCAAATTCGCTTCGATGACAGGAAACTAGACACTAAATCAAAACCAAAAGATGTAGAAGTAAGCCATCCCACGAAGAAGGTCGGTGAACCATTGACGACTAGAGAAATCAACCATGTTTCTCTTGACATTGATAAGTTAGTGAAATCTATGAACCAAGAGTTAAAATCTTTACAAACTTTATAAGACAATTGCTGCATCTATACAGTTCCTACAGGGTTACGCAAGCTTAATCCAATGGCTTATACCCCACAAGTTGTATCTATCGGACCTTGTCATTATGGCAAGAAAGAATCAGAAGCTATGGAAGATCATAAACGAAGGTACTTCCATGATTTTCTTGAGAGGATGACCGGAAAAGGAATTGATGAGAAGATTAATGGAGAGGAATTGGTGAATGAAAGCTTGAAGGATATTTTAGAATGCACTGCAAAATGGGAGAGAAGACTGCGTGATAGTTATGCAGAAACCATTAACACGGAAGCTGAAGAGTTTGTGAAGATGATGTTAGTGGATGCGAGTTTCATAGTCGAGTACTTGTTGAAGAGATACTGGACAGAATGGAAGGAGAATGATCGTATATTTGATAAACAACGTGTGACGAACATTGTCAGGTTTAATATTTTGTTGATCGAGAATCAAATTCCTTACTTCTTTCTCGAGGAATTGTCCAAATTGTTGTCCATTAATGATCATCCTCAACAGGAAAAAGTTTCCATGAAAGATTTGGTTAATCGCCTTTTAGAAGACACGATCATGTGGGATTGGTTGGTGGAAGATGACAGCGAAGGTGCAACACTTGGTTCATTTCCTGCAAATTGGCTTGCAAAAATCAAATTTGTCAAAGGATGAAGCTGATGCAACCACTGAGAATAAAGATCAGGTTGCACCACCAACAATCTCAGATCTACACAAGGCAGGAGTGAAATTTAAGGCAAGTTCATCAAGCGAATCCCTATTCAACATCAAATTCAATGATGGGATTCTGGTAATTCCGAAATGAAACTGAATGATCATACAGAAATTTTGTTCAGAAACATCCAAGCATTTGAGCAGTGCCATTACTCTGACAATTCCGTGACAGATTATATTGCCATTATGGATTTTCTTGTGGATACTTCAGAAGACATCGAATTGCTCGTTGAGAATGGCATCATAGAAAACTGGTTGATGGATAATCAAACAGCGGCGAATTTAATCAACAGACTTGGAGTTCATAATCTTATACATCATGATGATTTTCGTTTTTCCAAGCTTATCCAGGAACTAATCGGATATTATAAAGATCCAAGGCACAATTGGAAGGCAACCCTGAAGCAGAAATACTTCAACAATCCACGGAGTGTCATCTCTGTAATCGCTGCTGCTTTTCTTCTCCTGCTAGCTCTCGTACAGACTCTCTGTAGTCTCCTTCCGTTGGTTTGACTTCAGAAGAAATTTGTGCTTCTACGTTTCAATTTTCAATGAATATATAAATGTATAAAAGTTGATGCGTTATTTTTATTTTATTATTTAATCATTTTATATTAATTTAAAGATTGAATTTTATATTAAATTAAATGCATAAATAAAAAATAAATTAAAATTTATAAAAATATTATATATCTCAAAATTTAAAAAATAACTAAAAATATTTATAAAATAACATTTTCAAATTTTAACATAAATTTCACTATGATTTATAAAAAATTTACTTCATAAAATAATATTTTTCAAAAAAATTATTATTTTTTAGAAAATCATTTCATATTAATAAAAAATACAAATAATAAAATCCCTTATTTTAATAATTATTGCTTTATTTATTTTATAAGCGTATATATTCTTTATTTCTCCTTCATCGCAATAAAAACTAAAATTAAAATTAATATTCTTATCCGAAAAGGAACAATCTTAAACCCCCCCGCGAAAATAAACCAATCTAAAAACCCTAATTCCGTTGGGAGCGACGCTGTTCTTACCAGTGAATGACCTTAATTTTCGATTAACTGATTTTGTGAAGCTGAATTATAAGAAATGAGAACAATAGCTGGCATCACATTGAGATCCATCAGCAATAGCATTTCAGGCCGATCTCATTTCGCCAAGTTTCTTTCTACTTCTGCTCCTCCTGGTAATTTTTTGTTACCTTTTTCTTTTGGTTAAGTTAGGTCTGGTTTGTAGAACCGATTATAATGTCGAAAAAGATCGACTTTTTTCAATGTGGTAAACGTTTTTTTTTTCAATTGAAGAAGACTAGGGTTCCAGTTCTTGTGTTGGGAATTAATTGGTTTTGTAAATTAGATTTTATTTTTAATTTCATGGAACTCCGTTCCTTCATTTCACCGGCTTATTTTAGGGATTGAATATTGGTACGTTCTTGTGCTTTTACGTTTGTTTGTTTACATTGTTTTTTCTTTTAATAGAGGCGATTCTGTTGATAAGAATACATAGAAATTTCTTAAAAGCTCCCAATTTACTAAAAATTGAAAGATTTTATGCTGTTTCTGTCATATTACAAAAGTAATCTGTGTGCTTTATGTTGATGGTTTTGGTTTGATTTGGAACTATATTTAAGTAATTGTGATTTAATTTTTGTTTTCCATTAATTTTGCAATTGGACAGGTGATAATGAAGGAAGTTCTAACAGCTTCGAGTCTAATGATGACTTTGAGAAACGGATATTTGGCGGGTTTTCTGGGAGTAATCCAGCAGCTGAATTATTTTATCAGAGGCTTGATAAGTTTGAAAAGGCTCGAAATAGACCTGGTTATGGAATGAATGAAGGAACTGGTTCAATTTTGGATGGGCTTGATGAGAGCTTTAACACATTGTCTGATGGAATGGATGGGAAATTGCAGAAACAAGCCACTTATTTTGAGTTTGATCCTAAGGAGGTAGATCAACCAGATTATTCTTTCAGACCAGATAAGAAGTTTTTTACTGATGGAAATTATGAGCTTAAGGTAAGTTGGCAGTTCATATAATACATCTCTAACACATTTTATGATGGAACGTGTTATTGATGTTTTGTGCTTAATCCTACTGTTATCTGCCATGAATACTGTTTCATGGTTCAGCAGCTAAGCATTTTATGATTTCTGCAGGATCTTGATCTCACAAAGCCTGCAGTATGGAAACCTTCAAAAAGACTTGAATTTCAAGTAACAACAGAGGAGGTTCTGAGAAAGGCTGATTTTCGGGTGAGCTTACCATGGAATATGTTGCTTCCACTTTCATGATATCCATTGAAGTCCTTTGAGTGCACAGAAAGGATAAAATGCTGTTAAATGGTGAAATTACACGCAATTCCCTAGCACCCTGTCACTCTAAGTGTATTCCAGTTCTTGTTGTTCAGAAATGATATGTTTATTGTATATGTTCGGCTTATTTATGTATTTTCTCAGATCAAGATCAAGTTATTCAGGTGATGATTTTTATTTATAGCGGAATCCTGTGTAAAGAAATGTGTCAGAGGTTCCTAGACATTATTTCTCAGTCAATTCTGCCATCCAGTTTTGGTCTATTCAGTTTAGGTGCCACTATTTGTTGTTGGGGCGCCCCCCGCGGGGGGGGGGGGGGGGGGGGGGGGTGGTGGGGGGGGGGGGGGGGGTGGTGTGGGG
>CANYBF010524914.1:0-14827 GCA_948192965.1 Dalechampia spathulata
TGCACAATAAGGGAAAAAGGAAAGAGGGAAGAGAGTACAGAACAGGAAAAGAAAATGGGACAACATAGCATTGCATCGTATTGCCTGTTACTTGACATGTTTGTCTATGTTTTATGCGTGTATGATAGCTAGTGCCACTGAGTCTTCAACTCAGCGTTTATCAATTGATGAACACAGGTTCCGAGCCTACGGTAGAAGGTGAAGAGCAGTGATTGCTAATATCAGCGGAGAGGCAGATTCAACAGCGAATCCCTATCTCGAGATGGTCTGGAGCAGCCGAGCATATTTTCTTTTTGTAGCCTCGTATTGTAGCTTGTATATATGAGAGAGGCAGTAATGTATTTATAGTTTGGTGGTGGTTTGTACGGTTATTGTAATCAGAACCTTTGTATATTAATGAATATACTTTTGTTATTGACATGTCCATTCGATTGAATGTATGGTGTTATCCAGGGTTATGTTTGGTTCTGTTTGATGATCTCACCGCCATACTATATGTTGTCCCTATACGACATCTATTTATACGTGTATAGGTATCCCTTGTAGTGTATAAAGTGGTTTCCTATATGGGAGGTCGTTATGTATGCTACGAGAGCATGTTACTCCAGGTATGGGCTGGGCGTGACATTAACTCTCTTGATAATGTGTTACCATTTGATCTTAACTTTAAGAATGTTACTTCTTGAAAAATAAAGCCCAAGCTCTGATACCAAATGAAATCCCAAGTATGGAGGCAACACAAGAATCAAAAAGAGTTGAAGAGATGGAAAGAAATGGAACATAAAAAAAATTTAAAGTGGTTCGGCCAACAAATGCCTACATCTACTTACCTAAGCAAACAACTTAGGTTTCCACTAATCAATACACAAATACAACAAAGAATTCTTCAACAAGAATTCAATCCCAAGTGTGTTCGTAAGGCTCACACTTAAACCCTTACAATAAGTGTTTTCCCAAGGCTCACACTAAACCTCACTCAAGAAATCAAGAAAATAATTCAAGAATACATCAAATGTATTTAATAAAGAAAATAATGTTTGTAGATTGATTTCCTACATTCAATAAGGTTAATCTACACTTATATAAGCTATTCTAAGCTTATATGATCGTTGAGGATGCATTAAATGCAAAATAGAGCCATTATACAACTTTTTCAAAAATGCTACAAAATACATATTTTGACCTGTACAGTCGTATGCCTCCCCGTATACCTATACGGTATCCAAAAAATGTCTCCAAAATGATGCTAAAACATCACGTACAGCCGTACCATAAAGTGGTACGCCCGTACCAAACTTTCTAGACATTTTTTCACTCCGTATGACCTCTTTGTACACCCGTACGGCTTAGGAAACGAAATGGTACGCCCATACCACTTCTTGTACACCCGTACCACACAAAAAATACTGATAAACAAAATTCTTGAGAGCTCTGGTATGATCGTACCCCTATTGGTATACTCGTACCAAAACTGGTACGTCCATACCAAACTTAAAACTTCAATAATTTTCATAAAACATTGTCTGTTTAACATCAAAACTAAAATCGAGGACCCCCAAGGTCCAACACCTATTATAAGATTTCTCTATTACAAGATTAAAAGATTACAATATTATATGATTATAAGATATAAGACATAAGTATTTTATTATTACATGATATATGTGCATGTGATTAAGTTTTTTTTAAGGTGATGTGGATTGTATTATTAGTCTAATTTATTTGGATATGACAAATTGAGTTATTCATGATATTTTAAATTGTGATTTGATGTATAGGTGATATAGGTGGTGTATGTGGTTATATGATTATTCAATATAAATTTATTTATTTACTTATTCATTTACTTTAGTTGGCTATTTAGGATATACTTTTACTTAACTGTTGATGTCTGTTGTATTAATATGATTAATTTAATTAAATTAATGGTAGGTTAGTTCTCTGCGTTGTATAATTTCTTATTGAGCATGTGAAAGTTTACCCCTACAATTTCAGGTTTTGCATGTTATAAGCTAATTTTAGGTGAGAGTTTGATGCTATTTCTTCTTATCAAGATTCAAGATTTAGACTTAATTCATAGGATTTTCAAGGATGCTTAAGCATGAATGTCCTTTTAAAGCATGGAGTTTGCTATATTCATCTAAACGTGGAGGAGGCACATCCAATATCTATAATTTCTCTATTAAAATATCAAACATTATGATATTTAATAGTTTTGTTTTAATACCAATACCTAGCCAATATATAGCTCCATTGATAAATTTATCAATTTTTATCAAGTTAAGTGTAATGTTGTTATAAGTGAAACTTCAAGTCTTCTTTAGGTCTCAAATTTTAAACTATGAACACAAACTTTGAATCTCAGTTCAAGCTCTTGAAGCTAGATGATCTTGTAGTTATCTTCTTCAGGATCATATCCAAGTTTAAAATAATCATAAGAATAGAAATGTCTAGAATACTATAAACGTTAGTATTCCAAAATTATGTCATTACTTTATAGTAATATCTTATATTGATGTGTAAAAGGATTCCATAATAATAGTGTCATAAGGCTTATGTTACTTCAAGATAATCAAACCATTACATGATCCTATGATATTGGTTTCAAAATTAGTATTGAATGGATTGTTTAGCTTAATAAGATCTTGGAATGTGTCTCTATGATTTGTAGTGTAAATGTGTCTATATCATTTATGACGTAAAATACATTACAATTACTACTTAAAAGGATAAACTTATTACGAGTTTGGGATTGAATTTATGTATCAAGATATGCATTGATGAATTTTAAGCTATCAATAACAGTGCATAACAACTTGGAAGTGCATCTGAGGCATACCAGAGTTTCACAGAAAGGTTGAAGAAAATGTCAAAGATAATCTTTAGAAAGTTGTATACCATATATTTGGTTGTCAAGGTAAAAGCTATGAAGAATTATTTCAATGGCTTAGGTTTTGCAATCCTTGAATTAGATTTAACTTTTATAGGTAGTTTCTTTATGGATAATTTTATAAAAGTGTTATCTAAGCACTTTTTTGTTTTCAAGCATACTAAACTTTGACCTCTTTTTACAAAATTACCTAAAAATATTTTAATACATTGATTATAAAAATTGAAAAAAAATTGAAAATCTTACTTTAATAATAAATTTTTTAAGCATATCATTTTATATTTTTTTACAAAAATATTAGAATAATTTAAAATTTTAATCACCAAAATAAATAAATCTTATTTCAAAAATTCATTAAAATATATATTTATTAAAAAATTGTATTCTGAAATTCTATAAACTATTAATTATTATTAAATAACTCGCACCCTAATACTCCAATTAACTAAATATTCAATGGGTTAAAATGTAATGAAAAACAAATAAACAATTTTCATTATGCACTTATATTTATATATAAGAAACATAAACATAATAAAAACATTGAAGGTTACAATTTAATATCAAAGTAATTAACAACATTAATTATAGAAAATGAAAAGTTTTGAGGAAATAAAAGAATAGAATATTAAAGGGCATAAAAAAACTAAATCATATATGAGGTGTAGAGGAGGAATAAAACGTAAGTATAGGAGGAACATTAAAATTTACAATTCAATAAACAATTAATTGGCAACATTTTATTATAGAAAAGGAATGGATAAAAGTCAAAAGAGAGATATAAAGGACTAATGAATGCATTAAAAATATAAACCAAAAGTTATAATCATGGAATTGTTTGAATATACCACATAAGTAACTTAAGCTTGTAAACATGTCATGTAAGCATGTTAAGACCTAACTTTCTATATATATATATATATATATCTCTCTCTCTCTCTTTTTTTCGATTTAAGTAAAAATAGTATTACAAAGTCTTGAATTTGTAACTTAGACCTTAAGAATGATAACTCTTGCTAACTAAGCTATTAAGCTAATTGTTAATTTATTTTGAGTTATAAGATTTATATAAAAAGAAAGAGATAAAAAAAGATTAAAAAGGGAAAAATGTTGGTGCTAACTAGAATGTTTCGAGGAGAGCTCTTTTATTATATATAATAATTATAACAAAAATTACAAAAATTGACTACCTCATATTTATTATTTAGATAATATTTTATGTTACGAGAATTATGACTTAGCATTTCATACATAAAAGTCACAGTTTAATTCTCTCTTTAAATGTTTTGATTTCTTAATTTCAATGTTAAAATATCGTTCTAATTTGGTCATGTTTTCTATAAAGGATATAAGTTTCTGCAAATGTGTATTATAATTGTACTAGCGCTGTAATTTAAGGGATTACCATGTTATGTGTTTATCAAAAAGAAGTTATTTTATATACTAAGAGTTTGTGCATGGTTAGGTATGCGAATTGCAATATTTTTTAAGATAAATATTATTAGAAATATAAATTATCCAATACTTAATAGAGATAGACACTTCAGAATATGTTTCTAATCTAAGTAGGGTATTTAAAAATGATTCTTGATCTTTTGATGACTTCATTTAATAATTTGATAGACTTATATAACTAGAATCTTAAATAAATGTATTCCCAATTTTCCATCATTAAATTATAAAAACATCTAACTATTTTGATATATTCCACCATAACATCATAAATAACAAATGTGACATATAAAGTGAAGTCTAAAAATAAAATGAAACAAACTACCACCGGCTTTGGATATTACATTGATGATGCAATTGGTCAAGTAACATTCTATCTAGAACTTGTTTTGGCAAGTTAATGTCATTTATTTTTTTGTAGCATTTTATGAACTTGACATATGAGTATTTTACAATCTTGTAGCCAAGAATGCCTACTGAAAGAGTCATTACACAAGGGCAACAAATGTTGTTGAAGATCCTTGTATAGGATTTCCAATTTCAAATGAAAAGAAATTAAGGATAAGTAAGCATGTTCCAATATTTGTTTATTAACTTCACAAAGAAGATTAACTTCACAAGGCAGTGATGACTTTGAAGTTATTTTCATATTAAATTTACCATTTAAGGCACTTGGACCATAATGGAAAGACTATAATGTTATTACAATAAGACAATTACAATGGTAAAGGGATGCCTTGCGATCTAAAAGAAAAGGAAACTTAGTTCAAATTTATAGAGTTGTCAATTGCTCAAACAAGTAGCCTTATTGAAACTATCTTTTTGGTCAAGCAAAATGATAACTTACAATTTCTGTATTTTTATGAATATTTTGTATTTATGTAACAAGAACTTATTTTCTATTAATATATGTGAAATGAAAGTTCAGATTTTACCTCATTTTTCATCTCATTTTTTGCAACCATATTTATCATACAATAGATAAACCTTTTCATTAATAACTTCAAACAATTTATAAATCTTTATAAAACTCACACACTCAACATTTTAATATAGCTACATAACAACATTCATAACAAGTATTCAACTCAAGAATTTATCCTATTACAACTTATAATTCACATAAATATAAAATATCCAATAAGGTTTAACCAAGAAACCAAAACAATCATGTATGTTACCAATATCTTCTCCTTTAACAATTCATGTTCATATTCATTATTATGTTTCAGTCTTATTAACTTTTCTTATAATTTATTAATTTCACCTTTTATACCTCCTTGCATCATAGTTCTTTAACTATATATTTTTCATTTGAAACATTTATTTCTCAATTTTTAAGATATTAATCAATTTTATTGTCTTTGTATCATGTCATTCAAAAATTCAACTTCTCACCTAAAAATATAAAAATTTGAAAATGTATAATTTCTGTTACACCAATTCAATAATTAAAAAAAATTATTTATTAAAATAAATAAATTGCCTTATAATTATAATAGTCATAAAACCATAAAGTCCATCTATTAGCTTTCATTCTTATTGCATACATTATACAATTGCAATATCTTGTTCAAACTTCATAATTAAACTTCATGTTACTTCGTAAATCACAGCTTAGATTTGAGGAGGATGATGAGGATGTCATACCTTCCAATTAGCTTATCACTTTAAGGAAAAAATTGAATTAGATTGTCAACTTTAGAAGAAGAATTTAAGATTTTAATGAGTTTGAAAAAGACATTAAAATAAGATAAACAATGTCCACTACTAAGATTAAATGTGGTTACTTGAGAGGTAAAATAACAAAAATCAATAATTTAATCAATTTTTTGAGCCAAGAAAAAGTTACATATTCTCACTTCCCTTATAATGTTAAGGGTATATTTGCACCTTTGGCTTTATAACAAATATTATAGTAATTGGCTACCTCATATCCATTATTTAGATAATATTTTATGTTATTCAAGCATTTGGTTTCTTAGTTTTTTGTGTTAGAATATTCTTCTAGTCAAATTTTCTATAAAATATATATTTCTACAAATGTGTATTACATATATACTAACTTTGTACTTCAAGATATTACTATATTATATGCTTATCATAAAGAAGTCATGTCATATACTAAGAACATGTCATATACTATATTACAAATGTGAATTGCAACATTTTTTGGGATGGATATTGTTAGAGACATAAAATTATTTTAGAAATCTTATCTAATAATTACTTAATAATATGTTTCTACTTTAAATAATAGAGTTTTTAAAAATGATTCTCGATCTTTTAATGACTCCATTTGATCAAGTAGATTCTTGAATGAATATATTGATAATTTTTCATCATTAAATTATCAAAAGATGCAACTATTTTGACATTGTTCATTCTAAATTCTAGTTAGATTATATGAGAAATTGGAGGGAATTTATTCATTTAAAGTCCCACTCCAAAATTCCTGAAGATATTGGCCGAAAATTGCAAATCCCTTCACCGCCCTCATCCATCCTGTTTATATATCTAACTCTATCAATATTATCCAATGGACCCAATCAAAAGCATATTCTAGTTTAATACATGAAATTTGGTACTGGTCGTTATTATTAGAAATTGAATTAATAATCAATCAAATAGCCTGATTCTGATGCAATAAATACAAATATTCTCCACTAATCTATCATTCAATTTGCTTCGCATATTCATTTCAATATATGGTTCTTTGAATGCCAAGACCTCTTGTTAGATATCCAATTTCCAAAATTTTCATTTTGTTTTATAATAATTTTAACTATCAAGATTTTTAAATCTCTTTCGACTTAGGATTAATGTTTTTTTTATTTGTTTTGAGAAATTTGATGCCCATTTTTAGGGTATAAAAATCCTGATTCTGTTGAAAGTTGAAAGCAGGCTAGGAGAGAAGAGTAGATATGGGAGAAGGAGAAGAGATAGTAGAAGAAGAGAAGGTGAGAATGAACATTAGTCTAAAGGATCTTTCAAGGAAACTCGCGGAATTTGCTCAGGCCAGAGATTGGGAGAAATACCACAGCCCTAGGAACCTTCTTCTTGCTATGGTAATTCGAATTTCTAACTAATTATGTGTTGAATACATGATGTGAAAGTAGTTGTAATTGCACAGGTGGGAGAGTTATCGGAAATATTCCAGTCGAGAGGAGAGGTCGACAAGGGGCTGCCATCAGAAAAGGAGCATTTAGGAGAAGAACTATCAGATGTGCTGCTTTACCAGATCAGATTGGCAGATATTTGTGGGATCGATCTTGGTGATGCTGCTGCCAAGAAAATTCTAAAGAATGCCATCAAATCTCGTAACATCCTTTCCATTCCATAGATCTCCCTTTCTTTTCTAAGTTGAAATTGCAAAGTTTCTAAGGATTTGTTTCATATACTCGATTAATGTTTTTATCTTCTCATAAAATATGGGGATAAATAAAATTATACCACGTCAGATAATATAAAATAAAAAAAAGTCTTGTGTCACAATATGTTGAACTATGTGATCTTTTAGTTTGACTTAGAAACCTACTTTTTGACCTCTTTTATTAATTTTATTTCATAATTCGGGTTTACTATAATTTTATTAATAATGTAATAATATATTATTTTTATATTAATTAATATATATTTATTATTAATTATTAATATATAAATAATATATATATATAGAATTTTATTAAATAAATTAAATTTATATCAAAAAAATTTTCATTTTAACAAGTGGAGTTTGACAAAATTATAGTGGATTTAAATTTTATTTATTTACTATTTAATTTAATTTATTGTAATTTTCTTATATTATTGATGTAATTGAGTTAATAAATTTGATAATATAATTTATAATTTATATTATTATTTTATTTCAAAAGTTGAAAAATATTCAAGTAAAATTATAACATATCATAAAATTTATAATTTTATATTTATAATTAAATTGAAATATAAAATTTTAAATATATACAACTACTAATAAATAAATTATATATCAAATTTGAATTATTATATTAAAATAAATTGAATAATTTACAATTAAATTTAAATGCAAATTTTTATATTGGTATAATTATAAATAAATGAACTATATATCAACTTTGAATTATTTTATTAAAATTAACCAATTAATTTATAAATTTAAATTAATTAAATATTACCTGAACCAAATCTAATTTATTAATTAAATAAAATTTATTAAATGAATTTAAATGAATTTTTTGAATTAAATTTTAGATGCTGGCTAGTTGATGTGAACAAAAATGTACAATTTTGATGTTTTGATTCTTATGATTTTTAGCATATATTTACTACTTTTTCATGTCTTTTCTTATACTAAAGTTTCATAACGTGCATTACACAATAGCATGATCTTTTTAACCCATCATTTTGTAATAATTTTATATTTTATTTTTTCAAGTTTTTTACCATGGTAATATTTTCTATAATTTTAAATTAATATTTGATATTTAAGTATTATATATTTATTTAAAATGTAGTTTATATAATGTTTTCATCTATTCATTTACAAAAAAATAGAGCAAATGTTTATTTATCTATTTGATAGCAAGACCTCTTTTAGATTACATTTTTTTGTATATGTTGATTCCTTCTTTTTTAAATCATCCTTTTTAACTAATACATTTGTTATTGAGCTTAAAATCCATCTTGATAATGCAACATATAGCTATCCATGTAAAGAAACATCTTCTCATAAGTATACTCTTATATTTGGTATTGTTTGTCCGTGTACCTTGTTTATAGTCATTGCAAAACATAATCACACTGAAAATTGTTTCCTTTTGAATTGGAGATATCCTTTACTTTTTTATGGATTCAGTGGTATTCTTAGTAGTACCACTTGTCTATTAGCATGTTGCTCAATTGTTATTTAAGTACGTATGACATTTTTTTCAAATCTTCTGCATACCATTTGAGTTTAATTGCACAATCCATTCGATACATCCAAATTCGTTAAAGTATTATTAGGCAATTAACTTTCAACTATGTGGTGGGATTCCATTCGGTTGCAAGCTATTTAAAAATTCTTCTTGATAATTGGCATTGACATCATCAACTGCATAATCATAGCTAAGATACACTTGAGTCTCTCCCGGGAATATATCTATCATTATCTAATTTAGTTTATACATATATTCATTCTTCGTTGCCAATATTGCATGGTTTATCATGTATTCTGATGATATCAAGTTCTCAACCAAATCAAGAAACACATTTTGTATCAATGCCTTCTCGCATGAATCTTTTCCATCATCGTGTACCACCATGTCATTTGGTATGATTATATTTCCATTATGAGTTATAGACTATTCCTTATCCCCTACTCTTTGTAAGAAATCATTAAAGATTATGTTTAATCTAGCTCACATGTTATTTATCAATTTGAGCAAGTCATCAAATGCTTTTGGACCCTTGACATTATTCAAAAGTATCCTTAAATAATACTTTTCTCCTTCCATCGGGTTGGCTGCATTTACATGTTCAATGATATTTCTAGTTTTTATTTTTTATCCATTCTCGATTTTTTGCATTTCAAATGTAATGCTCTAGAAATTCCCTATACAATAGTATGCTTGCTTCTTCATTTTTTGAACATGTAACAAAATATTCAGTCAACATCATTTTTTTCATGTGATCCATTGAAGTATGTCTTGCAAGGTTTGGTATGCCAAGATGTCACTGTGTGCTTGTTCGATAGATGGAGTTATAAGTTCACAATAGCAGGATAAATATCATTCATTTGAACCTTATATATCCTCCACATAGCTTCTTATGGTGATACTCATCTTGCATCCTAACAATGTTGTATCTCATCTATCTGATTCTCTCCATCTCTAACTTGGACCACTATTCTATCATGTCCTTTATAGATATACTTGTATAAGTATTGCATTGTTGTCAATTCGGAGTAAACCTATTATAATTTAGCATATAGAATTAATGAATTATTTCTTTTACTTTTTATACTTCATTTATACAAAAAATTTTACCATATTATAATACATTATTACATTAAAAAAATTCATTACCTCTACATTGATATGACAATCATATCTTATAAGCAAATACAAATTATAAGGCATAACTCATTTGTTATCAAATATCTTATTTCCCTTTTTCACCTACAATATGATAATAATGCTATTATTTTTATTTTATTAAAATATGTAACATAATTTTAACAATACGAAAAATTTATTACCTAATGATCATTTTTAGGTCTTCTATATATAGGGTATCTATTATGTCTTAGCATTGTCTTACTATTATATGATCTTGGATATTTGAATCTGCATCTTCTTTCAATCATGCAAGGATATTTAGGATTTTCTTGTCCACATGGACCATGAAGCATATATTTTATTATACACATATACAGTATTGGATACTTAATCTCATATAGAATCTCTACCATAACATATTTATAAAAATGATCTAGGCTAGTTACTTTGCTTCTGGACTTCAATATGATCAAGATGTGTGCATGTGGGAAACCTCTCTTTTGAATTAGATGACATGCATATGTGCTGCTACCTCATCAAATATCTTCTTTTTGTATAATTGATCTTTGAGATCCTGTAACTTTGCTTTGAAAAATTTAACAATCAAATGTGAAACTTTTCATGGTTTTATTTCTAGTCGCATATTCTCTACTATCTCTTCCCATTCAAGAGTGCATGTCATTATAATAAAGAGATCAAGTTTTTCAAATGCTTATACTAAAGCCATTGCATCTAGGTATTTTCTTTGCATGTCTCTAGGTCCTCTAATATGATTAGCTGGCAAGATTATTCCTTTCCCTTCTTGTTTCCCTCTTGTCTCCTCTGCTTTGACACTGTCTATTATGCCTTAGTATAGTTTAGCATGTATTACTAATTGTTATATCCTATAAAGGTCAAGTCTTATTGTCTCTAATTTGATATACATATCCACTATGAATTGTTGTAATAATCTCCCAAAAAGTAATATTAGATATGGTTCATCTTCTCTTATTTGGAAATAGTAGCAATAGTATTCATGACAAGATACATTTCATGGATTCGGTGCCTTTACACCTATTTTTGATCATTCATATTAATTACATATATTTTTTCATGTAAGGAACACTTTGAATTTTTGATGAACTAGATTATGTATTTAATTTTAAGCAATAATATAATAACATTGTACCTCTCTTGCAATGATATTCTCTACTATTACCTCTATTGTCATTTGCAAACTTTGATCATCATTTGTAGTATTTTGTTGGTTCTCATTTAGGTCTTGTATCTCTTTGATATCCTGATGTCATCCACTCTCGTCTCTTTAAAATAGAATTGGATATTGCAATGCATCATAACATCCATAAAAGTTTTTGACTTTATATCCTTATCCTGAATGAGCTTGTACAATTATTTCTCTATCTAATGCTCTATTTGGGTAATTGCCTTCAACCTATATATCTGTCATGTCTTCTTTTGTTGGAGCTTCATATTGATGATTTATTCTTGTATTCCTTTTTTTGATCCAGATGTTAAGGTTATCATAGGACTCATAAGTATTAAGTCTTCAAAATACTTTAACATAAGAATTTTCTTCTAGAATCTTCATTAGCCTCCTTATATTTTCTTCACATAAAGTCACATTCTTCATTGTCTTATTTTATTTTGCTTTTAATTGATGGAGTTATAGAAGTACAGTTGAAAATATCAAGGAATCTCATCTGTTAGTACTAATTATGGCAAGTCATATTATATTTATCCTTGTGCTTTAAGTATGTAAACTCCATTTCTATTTGATTTTAGTTCCTTGTCCAAATTGATGACCAATGATGCTAATACAATATTTGTTTGGAATTTGTTTGCTTCTTCTAAGTTTGAAATGAATAATTGCAATAATTCTTCTGATATATGGGCTTTAGGTAGTTTGACCTTTCTGTTTTGGTATCAAAATGTTAGTGGTTGTAATTTAGAACTTGTTTTAGCTTATATAAGTTAGAGCATATAAGCTCATGTATTTTGTTTCCTGCAAGTCATGTTCGTAAGCATTAAAAATCATTATTATAATAATATTGATATTAATGTTTTAGGAAATTTTGTATTTACCTTCTATTCCTTATACTTCCAATTGAATTTTGCATAACTATTGTATTATTTACCACTTTGTATTGGATTTTCATTATTTAAAGTTTCATTCACATGTAAACTTGTGATGTTTCTTTTTTATTCTCATTCTACTTTTTTCATATTATCTCTCATTTTCTGCTCATCAATCATAGCTTTATACTTCTTTTTAACCTGAAAAAAATATTATAAATTTGATATTTTATAGGTAAAAAAGTATGATGAAATTTAATAACATCATTTTATCTTATCATTTTTTTATCTTTATAACTTTAGACTATGAATATGGATGATTTTTGTGGTTGGAATCACTTTTATCTGATATCATGATAAAATTAGAATCATTAATTTCTAATTAAATAATCTTAATTTTTGTATTCAATATATTAATAGTTATATAAAAAAATCAAAAATTGAAAATATAAAGTGTTAATTCTAATGGACTTTATACAATATAATGTCATTAATAAATATAATTACAATCACAAATTAAAAAGACATGAATGGTACTAATAAAATATTATGATAAAAATATAATTGAAATAATATTTTTTAGATAATGAGATTATACTTTGAACTGATAAACACATTTAAATTATTTAAAAATTCATTTTTGAATTTATTATAATTTTTTTAAAAAATGAACAACATTTTTATTAGAACACTAATTTACTAATTTAAAAAATATAATTTTATCATATGATTCTATCTAGTAACATCAACAAATTAATATAATGTCAAGTCAATAACATTATCATGTCTTTCGGCTGCGTAACATGCTTTCGTAGAATAATTATTAACTTCCTAACAGAGAAAGTCAATAATTATTCTATAAAGGATTCCATACATTTCATAAAAATTTTTTTTTTACATATAACTTACATGCAAACTCATATTAATCCAATACAATTCCCAGGTTTTAACATAGTATCATAAATAATTCATCTCCTCATCAGAGTTATAAACTTACACACATTAATATATTACATATTTTTAGGTTTGTCAACTTAATTTATTTACTGCCAGAGTATTTTTTTTATTTTTTTTGTAGTTGCACGATAATTTATAAAGATAGAAGTCTAAAGGAACTCAAACCATTTACCAATATTCTATTGATATGTCCAGCTGCTTCACTGACGTTCTTGTTCTGTGGCTTTGCTCGTTCCTACACTATATGGAAGATGATGCAGAACACCATTAAATTGGGATGAAGTTGGCAAACGATAGATGATTGGACCTGATTTAATCCAACAAGCAGAGGATCAGGTGAAATTGATCAAAGAACGGTTGAAAGATGCATCAGATCGGCAAAAATCATACATTGATTTGAAATGGCGGGATATTGAATACAATGTTGGGGATAAGGTATTTTTGAAAGTATCTCCATGGAAGAGAATTCTGAGATTTGGTCAGAAAGGGAAGTTAAGTCAGAGATTCATTGGCCCATATGAAGTGTTGGAAAGGATCGGACCACTAGCGTATCGTTTGGCTTTACCGCCAGAGTTAGAGCGTATCCACAATGTTTCCCATGTATCTATGCTTTGAAAATACAGGTCAGACCCGTCACATGTTATGCCAGTGGAAAACATTGAAGTTCAATCGGATTTATCATATAATGAGGAACCAATTAAGATCCTGGCGCACGAAACAAAACAACTGAGAGACAAACGGATTCCATTGGTAAAAGTATTGTGGAAACATCATATGGGACAATAGGCTACATGGGAAAGAGAGTCCGTAATTAGACAACAGTTCCCTCACTTATTTATAGATAATTAAGGTTATATTTCAAGGATGAAATCTTAAATTAGGGGGAGTGAGTTATCACATCCTGAATTTAGTGGTTCATTGTGCATTCATAAATTGATGTTATGTCATGTTTTATATGTTATTGGTGTGAAAATAATATGAAATTATGATTATGTTGATAAGTATATGATAAGAATTGAGTTTAAAGTTCAAAAGAGGAAATTGAAAATTTTGCCGAAACCATTGAGACGAACTCTAATCGACACTAAAATGATGATTTCTATGTTAAAAATATTGAATTTGATTGAATGGTTTTGACCAAAGTGCTTATATTAACTTATATTAGATATATGCAAAAGTTAGAAAAATTGAAATTTTGGGTCAATTATAATGTCATAATTGATGAAGGTGATGTATGCGAATGAAATTAAGGTGATTTTAAGGAATTTGGAAATGAAAAATTTATAATTAATAATGAATTAGTGAATTATATAATTAATATTAATAATAGAAAGTATAATTAGAATTTTAAATTTTATGACATGATGATGTCATGAATACTAAATGATGATGTCATAAATAGGAAATTTTGAAATATGGTTTATAAATAAGT
>CANYBF010524956.1:0-15049 GCA_948192965.1 Dalechampia spathulata
GCAGAAGTGTACAGGCTACGCAGGAACCTGAGGGATTGAGAGTGTCCAGATGTACCTCCTCTGGGGTCCTTGGGGTCTTGGGGTGGGGTCTTAGAGGCTTAGGATTAGTCCGGCGTAAGTCGGGAAACCTAATGTAATCAAAAAAAAAAAAATATAAATTATATGAACCACAAACACTAGTTAACAAGAAAAGCAGACTACAGCACTGCGGCCAATGCAGGAATGCGGCTTCTGCAGCGCTTGCTAGCAAACTGCTGCAGTATCAAACACCTGCACCAAACACACGCCTTTATGATTTGTCGAGCTCTAGATCACGACAATCGACTTCTTTCACGGTTCATCGACTCTTGTTCCTCTTTCGGATGTTCCGCGTACGCCTATTCTATCTTTATCTTCATCATTACCCGACACCACCACCACCCAGACATCTATCTCTATAACACCATGATCAGGGCTCTCTCTTTCTCCCACGCACCCCCCATGTCTCTCTTTCTTTTCAACAACATTCAACTTGCCGGCTTGCGCCCTGATTCCTATTCTTTCCCATTCGCACTCCAGGCCGTTATTCGCTTGCGAGCTCTCCCAACCGGAATGCAGATTCACTCTCTGACTATTCGGATGGGTTTGCATTATGACGTTCACGTCCTCACGGCCCTTGTTCACATGTACTCCTCTTGTTCTCCCTGCCGCATTTCCGATGCTCGCAAGTTGTTTGACGAAGTTTCCTTCAGAATTGCACATGTGGGTCTTTGGAATACTATGGTTGCTGCTTATGCCAAGTTGGGCGACCTTGGTAATGCTCAGCATTTGTTTGATTGTATGCCTCAAAGGAATGTCGTTTCTTGGACGGCTCTGATTTCTGGGTATGCTCATATCAATCAACCTCACCAAGCAATTGCCATCTTCCAAAGAATGCAGCTTCAAAATGTGGAGCCGGATGAAATAGCATTGCTTCCTGCACTCTCTGCCTGTGCGCAGCTGGGTGCTTTGGAGTTGGGTGAATGGATTCATAACTATATTGACAAACACGGGTTACATATCACTGTTCCTCTCAATAATGCACTCATAGACATGTATGCGAAGTCAGGCAATATCAAACAGGCAGTGCTAGTATTTGAGAGTATGAAGTATAAAAGTATAATAACATGGACAACAATGATTGCTGGACTCGCTCTCCACGGATTTGGAGCAGAAGCACTCGAAATGTTCTCTCGCATGGAAAGAGAGAGAGTTAAACCAAATGAAATTACTTTCATTGCCGTCCTTTCTGCTTGTAACCATGCTGGATTGGTTCAGATGGGACGATTGCTTTTTAGCAGCATGACATCAAAGTTTGGGATTGAACCCAAGATTGAGCATTACGGCTGCATGATTGACTTACTTGCGCGTGGTGGCTACCTCCGGGAGGCCCAACAATTGCTTGACCAGATGCCATTTGAGCCGAATGCAGCTATATGGGGATCTCTTCTTTCTTCTTCTTATACTCATGGTGATGCTGTGCTTGGAGAAAGTGTGCTGCAGCATCTAATAAAGTTGGAGCCAAATAACAGCGGAAATTATGCTCTTTTATGTAATTTATACGCTTCTCTTGGTAGATGGAAAGCATCCAGGGTAGTGAGGAATATGATGAGGGACAAAGGTATCAAGAAGATGCCAGGAGGAAGTTCCATTGAAGTAAATAATACAGTTACCAAATTTATTGCTGGAGAGACATGCCATCCTCAATTTGATGAGATCTATGAAATTATATGCAAGCTAAATATGCAGCTGAGGCTACATAAGCTTTTCCAAAAAGAATGTTTTAGCCTGCTGGAATTTGTTGAGGAATAGGATGCACATTTGCTGCCTATAACTTTGAGAAGACGTCGAGAAGAGTTTAGTTTCCTTTAGGTGGTCCAATGGTGGTCGGGGCTTGAGAGGGATACATTGGAAGAGCTGGGACTTTTTGTCTAAACCGAGGAAATTTGCGGGCCTGGGTTTTCGGAAAATTCATCAGTTTAACATTGCCCTTCTGGGTAAGCAATGCAGGCGCTTATTGGTTGATCCTCAGTAGCTAGTTGCGAGAATTTTAAAAGCGCGATACTTTCAGGATATGCTGCTTTCTGATCTAATCCAAGTTATGTTTGGCGTAGTCTTCTGGCTGCTAGAGATTTTGTGGTACAGGGCTGCAGATGGAGATTGGTGATGGTGCGAGGGTTAATATTTGGCGCGGTGCACAGCTCCCCTATGAATTGATCCGTTTGTCCAATCTGATGTAATGCCTGAACATGAGAAGGGAAAAGGTCACTTCACTTGGTCAGTAGGGTTGTTCGGGGGGAGGAAGAGTTGTTACTCGGTCAAGAATGGGCATACACTGTTGATGAGACTGCTGTTTAATTTGCAGAGCTCTTTGGCTAATGCGGATTGGAACGGTGTTTGGCAGCTAAGTGTTCCTCCTAAGGTTAGGAATTTTCTCGAGAGGAGTCCAAGATAATTTCTCATGCCCCCGCTGTGGTCATTCGTTGGAAGATATTTGCCATGTGTTATACAGCTGTTCAAAGCCAGAAGCTTTTGGCATCAGCTCGGGGTAGATCTTCCTTTTACGACAAGATTCTTCTTTCGCTAATTGGTGGGCAATGACCTTATCTGAAATAATCAGGGCTCTATCCTCCAATGGCAGACCGCTAAGATAAATCCCTTCACTTGCCAAAGACAGCCACCTGGATGGCTAAAATGTAATGTTGATGCAGCGGTTTTTAGTAGGAGGAATTGTCTCGCGTTTTGCGGGATGAAAATGGCCATTTCGCTGCTGTTGGTGCAGGACCTATGTAGGTTGCAGAAGCTTTGGGCCGCGTAGAGAGGCTCTTGGATGGCTCAAGGGTATAGGCTGTTGGATGTGCTGCTTGAATCAGATGCGTGGAACTCGGTTTCTGCACCGAATTTACCTGATGAGAGTGGTCTTATTTCGGTCTTGTTGTTGCTGATTGGAATGCTTTTAAGCAGTAGTTTTTGCGTTGTTAGGTGAGCGAACCATGCAGCTCACTGTCTTGCTAAGGTTGTTGGTTTTAGGCCTTCCTTTATCTGAAATGCTTCGCTTTCTGATTTGCAATAATAAATAAGAGACTTTTCTTTCAAAAAGAGAGAGAGAGAGATATATATATATATATATATATATAGATTTAAATACAAAGTCAATTTGATAAAACATTTTTAAAAAAAAACCCTCCTTATAATTACTATTGATTATGATACTCCTTAAAATTAGCCTTCTTATGTGACTTGCTCTAAAATAGTTTAAAAGAAAATTATTTAAATTTTGTTTGCTCAATAAATAATCTAAATTATATATATTTTTAATAAAATCGATTAATTGAGCTATTAAAATTTGTTTATAATATAGTTTTATATGATACGATTAAACTTACATTATTAATTTTTAAACATTAAGTTATTTGTTAATTTAGTTAATCAACATTATACATCTTAAAATTAAAAATTAAAATCACTTTAGTGCAAAAATGTTTTAGAAATTATTCCTGCTTTAAATGACCGGAAATTGATTTACCTCAAAACCAAAAAAAGAAGTTGGAAATTTGTTACAATCGGATCCATCCACCACCCAGAAAGTTCCCTTCTCCTTGCTTATCCACGATCTGCTTCTCCTGAGGTTAGTTTGGTATATTAGTTTTAGAAATTATCGGTTGAATATCTGGATTATGATATGACTGTTGATTAGATATCGGTCAGCAGATTATTGAATTTAGAGCGATTAGGGATTCATTCTCTAACCAATTTGTTTTCTATAGGCCGATGGAGGTGATGAAGAAGAATAATGCATTTGCGATGTTGGGGTTCTTATTAGTGGCAAGTTTTGTTCCGTCGCTGATGGCTATCTCATTCCCACCTTCCACTACTCCCAACACAGTCCCTGCCTTTCTCTGGTCTTCTCATCCGTATGCTTTTTATCTTTACTTTTTCTCGAAGCAAACTGTTGTTTTCGTTGAAAGCAGCATTAACCTCTGTTTTTTTCAATTGTTAATTAACATGCTACTTTGAAGAAATGGATTTGAAACATTACTTCTTGATGTTGGCTCCACAATCTTACATCACAAACGCAAATAGAGGGAATAGAAGAATGAGTTAAATATTCTTTAATCAACTCCTAATGAAGTTTTATGCGACCTGGTTCTATGCAAAATTACAATATAATAATGATAAAACAGTATGATCTAAGCTCGATCCCATCTTAAAAAAGAAAGAGAAGCAATAGGATTGTTTCAAATTAGTTTTGGTGGAAACCATGCTTGATTAGTCATACAGTGTTTCCAGTTGTGGTTGTGTCAATTCAACCTCATACTATATTCTTACGAATGATTGCAGGCTATCAAATAGCGGAGTGGATCAAACAGTGAATTATCAGACTATTTCTTCAAGGGAACTTGCTAGACTCGTCGTGTCTGAAGGGGGCTGGTCAAACTTACTGGTCCTAAGCTTTCCTCTTTGCTGATAGTTTGCTTCAGTTCTTTGATTTTTCTAATTACATATACTTGATCATTTCTCAATTTTGAAAACTGTGTGTAGATATCTATCTCCTTTATGATTGAGTTGTTCCTTCATAATCATTTTCATAATTTGGCCCCATGCAGTGTGCTGAAAAGAAAGTGCGGCAGCATGTGGATCTGGCGATAGTGTTTGTTGGTAGAGAGGTAAGAAACTTTGGGGCTTGAATAGAAATTCTAGCTCCCTATGCACTGACTTCCTTTCAAGTTACTGAAGGCCTATCCATCCTGTACATTTTGTTATACCCTGCTATTGGGATTGGACCATGGGTATGATTTTCCACGGATTGCAGGAAGGTAAAAGGTTTCAGTGGAAATCATACTCTTCCAACTTATGCAGAATTTTCTTGTGGGTTTGTTAAAGAAATTCCTTTGATCTCTTGAGTCTACAAGTTCACAAGCGAAGATTTCTGCTTGTCTTATCACACACAACATAATGTGGTGGACATTTACACGTGATGGTCTAGCCCCTATTGTTATGATGTAGGTAGCTCGGAGTTGAGTTTGCTACATGTATTTTGCAAGTGAGAGTAGGCCAGTCCTTGACCTTATGACGTATAGCTTGCACACATATTTTGAAGACAATAAATAACAAGATAATATCATTTTAGTTATTTATTTTCACTCTTCCGTGTTAATATAAGGTGAGAGATTTATAGAAACACATTGTAAGTAGGTTAACTATTAAGCGCTTTAGTAGTGAACCCTTAATAGATCATGGTAACAAACAAGAGTAATGGGGATTAAACATTAATCACTTAATCGTTAACCTCTTTCAACCCCCAACCAAACATTTTGCAAGGACTAGTGAGTCTGCCATGTTGCCCTGGTAGAAATAGTTGAAAATACTAATTTGAATGGGAAGATGCAATTTCACATTTGCTATTTTTGTTCTGTACAAAATTTACTAAAATTGGCATTAATATTATACATGTATAGGCTTAAAATGACAGAACAAAATGGGATGGAAATGTAACAACCACATGTTTAGATTTTCCTTTTCTTCTTTTTTTTTTCATTTTACCTGTAATTTAATATGGGTAACAAGTGGTGACGTATTACTGAAAAAAATTGATTGCACAAAAAGCCTTTTGTAGTTTGAGTTTAACTACAATGCATCTTTGCCATTCCTAACAATGGTTAAAAGAAGGATGAATGAGGTTTGGAGAAGGATAATTCAAAATTGTATACTCCGCATATGCTCATCTTTACATGATAATGTAGTTATATGCTAATTATGGGAATACTCATCCATTCTTCCGTATAACAAATTACCACAGAATGAGGACTATAGTACTAGTACTGCATATCCTGCTATGACAGTCTGCCCACAGCTAGCAACCTGTCTTATTACTAACAAACTAATTATACTATCTGCTTATCCTCTGCTACTTGTTTCTTCTCTTATACGATTCAATGAGGTGGCTATCCTGCAAAAATCATTCTATTGATTGCGTTTTTCTTGTTCAGCTACTGTCCTCAGATTTATCCACAAGCAAACGTGCCGACTCAGCTCTTGTTAATTTACTCAAGGTAACTGGTTCTAACTATGTTTACTATATGATTGGATTCAACAAACCAAGGTACATTGCAGTTATCCTCTTCTGTTTCTAATTTTTTAATGATTTGAACAGATCCTTTATAAAAGATCCAACTCTTCCATGGCATTCCCATATGTTGCTGCCCCGGAGGAGGAGACAATGGGAAATTTGTTGGTTTCAGGTTTTGCAGAATCTTGTGGGCAGGACTTGGAATTTGATAATGTTGCCTTGTCTGAATCATGCTTTCCAGAGGGTCACAACTTTCAAAAACTTGCTGACATGCATGCATTTCATGTAAATTAACTTGAAATTTTGGATGCCTGTTTGTTAAATGTTGGGTATCTCTAACAAACCTCTAATCATCTTTAACTGATAAAAATTTAACAGGAACATCTGGTTTCAAAAATGGAGAAGAGACAAAATGGGCAAGCGAATCTCATTATGTTCTGCCATGGAACTCATCCTGCAGAAGGACTTGAGCAACCACAAACAGAAAGTATGCTTATTTCTTTTACTACTTTTAGATCATGTTTTCTCCTTATGAGAGATTAATGCTCCTACAATAATTTGCAGGTGAAGTTTTGTCTGAGCTCATTGGTTATGTTGAGAGACTCGAGGCAAAGTATGAAGTACTCTATGTTTCAGATCCATTCCGGTCAGTACTGTACTCTTCTCAAAGAAATCTGGAAAGGTTTCTCGCTGAGGGTAATGTTGGAAACGGATCACTTGATTACACAATTTGTGATGAAGTTTGCAAGATCAAATCATCTCTTTTGGAGGGAGTTCTCGTTGTAAGTTCTCATTTTGGCATTCATTATACTTTCGGTTTTTCATGCTAATGTGAATTTAATGCTTATCCATTTTTCTGTTGTCATCAAGTCAGTATTCTAGGAAATGGCCTGAAATTGTTATTCAAAAGTCCTATGTGGTGTTTGGAAAATGTTGATTTTCTCAAAATTCACTCATAGAAGGAAATGCAAATCCACCTAGACTGGAGAAGTAATTAGCAGAAGATGGATGAAATGATTGGGAGGCATAGCCAAAATAATTTAATCTGTTAGTTTGATATCGTTGCAGGAGGGTTTTTTTTCACAGTGTTGTAGTCATTGTCTTTCTTTTCCTATTTTCATGCTATTTATTACATTAAGATGCTTTTGGGGCCTGACATCTGCTTTTGATGCTTCAGGGGATCGTTTTACTTATAATCCTAATATCTGGCCTTTGCTGTATGATGGGCATTGATACCCCCACAAGGTTTGAAGTTCCCCAGGACTCTTAAGATCCTTTGTGTGAGAGAATTCCTTTGCGTTTTGCACCCTCTTTATTCTGTTCCAGGCACCGGTGCAAGAGATCATTGGCTTGTAATTTATGACGGAGATGCTGCCCTGTGGTCTTTACCTCAATGGGCAAGGACATTGTATGGCGTTGGTAAAAAAAAGGCGTGAATAGTTTTGTGGACATTATATGCCATGTGCTATGTTATCGCATACTTTTATGCAGTGTAATAATTTGATTCATTGTTTGAGTAGGTTTCATGGGATATAATCTGTAACAAAATCTTGTGATCAGGTTCAACTTGCAAGGCTCTTATATTATATTGTTAGTAGAGTCGATGCAGCAATAATTTAGAAGTTATACTTGTCATGAAACTGCATTTACGACTATGCTTTCAACTGCAAAAGTTCATTGACTAGGGGTTGTTTGACCTTGTAAATGATGACGGATGTTCGTGGGATGGAGATGATTGGGTAGAACGTGCGACAAATTCTGTCCGCCATCATGGAAAGATTTGTGAACAACGTAGTCGAATCATCACAACGAAAAAGAGCGGGGAAACATTTTTTGAGAAGGTTTTCTGATGGAACCATGCAACAAACAACTGTATCGAATTTAAGCCATAATTCCCTTGACAGAAAATCTCAAGCCATCAACATTTCCACCACAATGTTCTGTGTGTTTGTCATATGCCTTAGAACCACAAGAATCTTTTCATCTCTATGATAATTTCTAACCAGTTCATGAGCAAACTTGATATTATCAACAAAATTCACCATCTAATAAACCCTCAATGAGCATAAAAAACACGTGAAAACTAAGAGGCAGTTTTTCTGAGTTTTTTATGTACCCCCTCATACATAGCAAGAGCTACAAGAAGTTTCATGTCTTGTGTGGTTAAATATTGCAAGAATTCGAGGATGCTAGAAGAGAGTGAGGATCATGAAAAGGAAGCTGCTTACTATTAGAATATTAAGAAGACACCAAAATCCCTCTGCACACACATGGAGCAATCTATAAATAGTTCTCGATAGAGGCATTCAATTTCTTGAGTTTAGCAATAAAAATGAAAGCAACTGCTGGATGGTTACTTTCTATAGAAGCCTTGTTTTGAATTATCTATTTAGCACCATTATTCTGAGTAGCGGTTTCAATTATGAATAAGAGGTGTGAATCCTTGGGCCAATTTTCAGCGGTGTATCTGCTTGCAAATAGTTGAGATTTGGGTGGCCTATCAAATGAAGCGTGAAGTATGAATTAAATGAGAAAGTGGTGAATGCAACATATATAGAGGGATAGAGGAAGAAGCTTGTGAGTGGGTATATATGCAGCCACTTGTGTCATGTGAAGGCTATTAATTAGGCAATTTTGTGCGTGAAAGATGCACCGCTCCCTTTGAATACATTCACGTTCCGTCTATGACATTTATGCATCCAACTCCCTTGATTAAAGCCCCGCGTTTGTTCGCTCCAACCATACAAAAATGAAATGTCCTTTTTCCTCTTCAAAAACTCTCTTGCTGGAAAGATGAGAAAAGGTATTAGAAGTTTTTGCAACGGGGATGGCTCCACCTCTACTCTCAACCAGCACCAACCGCCCAGTAGCAATAACCATGGTGATGATGTCTACAACCATACCTTAGAGCAGATGATCTTGCACCTTGAGTTAGAAGAGGAGATTGCCAGAAAATCTAAGCTGGATGAGCTGAGCCTGAGGGGTAGGATGTCATGCGTTAACAACTCTGATATCTTACGATCTGCTAGAAACGCATTGAACCAGTACCCTCGTTTTTCTCTTGATGGAAAAGATGCCATGTATCGCTCTTCTTTCCGTAACTTTGATGCGGGCAGGAAATCAGTGTGCTGCGATCGAGGAGTGCTGGTGAGGGAAAGAATGGATGGAAGAAATCACAAGATAGAGGAGAGAAGGAGGTCGCGCATGCCATTGCCAACAAGTTTGGGAGGAGAAACTGTGGTGTGGTGCAAGCCAGGTGTGATAGCAAAATTGATGGGTCTTGATGCGATGCCAGTGCCACTCAGAAACGACACGGTATTGAGCTCCATCACCAAGAGGAAAAATCTTAGGAGAAGAGCAGAGAGACATGAGATAGAAAGAAGGGATGTGCATATGCTCAGTCATAGGATGGCTTCTTCTGCTTCATCATCTTCTTCCAAGATTTCCACCAGCCGTGAGGGGGGATACTGCATGATGAAGCCAATTTCCTTGGAGCCATTGATGAATGATCAACGTGGACGTGGTTGGTCAACCCGATGAAAATCCATCACTGTTAGCCGTAATTTTATTGTGAACAAAACTAGTTTGGCCCTGTAATAGTGAAAATCAACCTGTATATCTCACTCTGAATATATACATATAAATTGCAAATTTCAGTTCCTTGAGCTTGAGAAAATGAATGTTAATGTGAAGCATGCATGCAAGAAACAGGAAAATTAAGATAAACTTGATCATCAAGGTTCATGGTTAACATAACAAAGCTCCTCTCTACTGGCAATGTAAGGTGTAGTGCATGTTCATTTTCCAATCATACATTATTCGCGGGTAGCTATATTCGCAAGCCACCCCTAAAGCTGAGAACCAATTCTGGCATGCGGTCCCAGTTTGCTGGTCAAAGGATCCATCGCTATAGATCTTTTCTTGCCAACTGCCTATCATATTCCAACCAAATACCTATCCAATATCCAACTGCTTTATCAAATATAACAAATCAACACTAACTTGATTAGATATATTGAATGAAATTTATCTACAATTTTTAAAGAAATATGTTCTTCAAAGTATACCAAGAACCTTTTCCGAGCAAATGCATTTTAAACTCGAGGCGATCCATCTCTAGTGGAATTATATGGATAATCCAATAAGTAATATTTTGAAAAACACAATCATTTCCAAATCAATCTTTCCTTGCACTAAAATCAACATTTTTCTTTTCAATGTAAACCATAGCATAAAGATAATACGAAAAAGAAAACACATACTCTCCTTAATCCATGTGTTTAAAATCTTAAACCAAAGATAACTAATTGAGTTGTGCTATTTATTATATTATTTTTCAGAGAGTAATTAAGAATCCTGTGTAAATACTATGATTTCATGGATTCTAATATGAAAATTTCATGATCCAATACTTACTTAATAATGACCATTTGAAGAAGTTGTTACTTTTGACAGAAAGAGTAATACTTTATCCTTTCTAATGTATAAAAATGAAATAAATAAATATTAATTACATGAGCTAAGATGCTGAATTTGAGATGATAGAGTTAATTTGTTTCGTAGGAGAAGGTTTAAGATGCTGAAATTCGTAAAGAAGCAGGTTCCATGAGATTCTTTCCCAAGGAAACATGTCGAAAGTCAGAGCCAAGTTGTGGATTTCCAACATCTATTATATTCCCCACCTTCCAACTTAGACCGTCAATTTCTTCTTTTTCATTAATTAATATCTAACAAAAAGGAGGGATTGATATTAGTTAAATAAAATCTTCTGTTGGATTTGGTTGCAGGAAGGAGTTGAGTTGCCATGCGCCAGCTGACTTTTGATATCTTTAATCAGTAAAGCTCGACCCTAATCATACATTTCTCAACAGTAATCTAATTTAAGCCAAGCCGAGAATGAAATGAGAATTTATACCTTCACAGTACGAATTCACACATTCCATGTGATTGATGGACCACTCTTCTTCATAAGGTATCTTATCTTTTGTTTTTGAAAAAGTGGCGGTCAAAAGTTACTTCTTTTCATTTGAGTCTGTGCAGTATCAGTTTATTCGGTTTCTGTTAGCTGTTAAGATTCTTGCAAATTTCAATCTACTTTTTTTCTTAAGCCTCCACTACCACTTCCCATCTTTATAAACAAATCCTTTAACCCACTTCCTCATCACATATTCTTTCTGATCCTTGTGCTCCAAAACGTTACTCTAGTTTTTTCGTGGTAGGAAACGGAAATGCTTGGATACAGTATTTTAGCTCTTCTCGCAACTCTGAAGACAGTAGACGGATATGAAAGTGGGTGGTCTAATGCTCATGCGACTTTTTATGGAGGGAGTGATGCATCTGGTACAATGGGTAAGTTTGATTGCATTTTACATTTTTGGAAAAATGAAAAAACAACAGATGGAGTCGCATGCAGCTAGTTTCTAATTAATTTTGCAAACATTTTGAAGGTGGAGCTTGTGGATATGGAAATCTATACGGTCAGGGCTATGGAACAAACACCGCAGCACTGAGCAGTGCTCTTTTCAACAATGGATTGAGTTGTGGAGCTTGCTTTGAGATTCAATGCGTCGATGACCCACAATGGTGCCTTCCTGACTCTATTATAATCACCGCAACTAACTTCTGTCCACCCAACTATGCCCTGCCCAGTAATAATGGAGGATGGTGTAACCCACCTCAGAACCACTTTGATCTTTCTCAGCCAGTTTTCCAACGCATTGCTCAGTTCAAAGCTGGAATAGTCCCTGTTCAATATAGAAGGTACTTGTTGGTTGCATGGTTTACTAATTCCTGTACACCAATATTTTGTAGTTGGTAGTTTATAACGTTAATATACATTTGTTGACTGGCGCAGGGTACTTTGCAGGAAGATGGGTGGAATTAGATTCACAATGAATGGGCACTCCTACTTCAATCTGGTGTTAATAACAAATGTTGGTGGAGCTGGTGATGTAGCGTCCGTCGCCATAAAAGGGTCTAAAACCAGTTGGCAGGCAATGTCTAGGAACTGGGGGCAGAACTGGCAGAGCAACTCTTACTTGAATGGACAATCACTCTCTTTCAAAGTCACAACCAGTGATGGACGAACTGTTTTTTCCAACTATGTGGCTCCCTCTAACTGGGCTTTCGGCCAAACTTTTATTGGGGAACAGTTCTAGTTTCCAAATTCCCCAAATATCTAACCCCTCTCGTTTTAGCCCTGTGTTAAACCTTTCTACTCCTTTTGTTTCTCTAGTACTACTGCTCCTAACATATGGTTTTGCAATGTCATCAAGAAAGAAGTTTTATAAGTCACTACCGAAGCTCGTAGCTGGATGATAGAATGGGTTGGGTGCGAGTTTCAAGTACCTTTCCTTTGTTTCTGCTTTGGTACCAAAAGGTGATATACCTCACCCCAAGGGCCCCCACACCCCGACCCGACAGGGATGGTGGAGGAGGTAAATCACGGTACCCAGCGACCTCCTAGATGGAGATCCTTTGTTTCTGCTTATATATATACAAGGGGGTTATTAATGTTTTTTTTTTGTGTTATTTTATCCCTTCAAGTTTTAGTGTATTAATTAGCGGCTAAAGTGAAGGAAGTTTTTGATTGTAATAGAAATCGTAGCATAATATTGTTTTAGTGTCATTTTCAGGAACTGAGATATAACAAGTTTAGTTCTTTAACATGGCATTGACGGAGATGAAAAATGAAAGCTTGTAATGTCTATGCATCCGTAAAGGTATTTCGATAAAGAATTTTTGACCAACACTTCCATCCATCAAACTGCAATGTCCATATACAAGGTCGAGGTGGTATAGCACAGTTATGTATTCATTCTGCATTCGTATCCATTAGCTAAGTTTCGAGTTCATGCAATAAGCAGAATTTCGAATTCCATGAGGAATTAGAGTCTGTAAATATCAAGGTGAACGACTGAAGTTGGGCACTTTAAAAATAGGATTACGCATACCACCGTAAAATATATTTGGATTACCCAAGAAATCATTTAAGCAAACATGGCATGCAGACCTCAAAAGATGGTTAACGTCATCAAAGGCTTGGAGCCCGATCATTTTCACTTAACCGGGTACATATCACAAACTCGTGCGATACCATACAACGCAAACACTCCTACAGGCTTGCTAGTCAAAGAAACAACACCAGATCAAGCTTTTATTTCAAAACCGGGTTTGAACTAATTGGCCTTCAAGACCCGTTTGAACTAAAAGAAGTTATCTGAGAACCAAGACCCGTTCGAACCAATGGGATAAGAACCCGCGTGTATAGATAGAAAGCCAACTAGAAGGGCTCCAATAGAACTCAATTTTTGCATCCTTAAAATGCACAATCAAGATTTTGAACAATCTCCTCCAAAAATCCCATGACATACTGCTTACAATTCACCAAAAAATAATGAAACGAACTAACCGACCTTCCTTACATCGAACTTTAGAAAAGTAAGGTTCTTTTGGTTCCAAAGGAATTTACTCCATACGCACATAAACTCTCATATATTCATTTCACTAGCAAGTAAAAATGCATAATTGTAGAACAAAAATTCATCCACCAACATTTATGTGCCAAACAATTGTGTATTATCTTTTAACCTGAATATCTACTAGAACCCAAAACTAACCAACCATATATCCATATCTAAAAAAGATCAAAAGACAGGAAAATGTCATACTGGGAATCATATATATTTCCATCACACGATCATACCAAGCATGCTGAGACTTGTTTTCAATCTCATGACAGTCAAAAAAAAAAACCTAAGAACGACCAAACGGATTTGACCAAACAAATCCAACTGAACTAACAGGTAGAAAAGAATGTTACGCATAGAAGCAAATCAAACCTAAGATACAACTCTAAATGCCAAGTGAAAGTACGTTCAAGAATTTGGAAAGGAAACAACGCAACCAAACACATTAAGCTAGCTTCAAGCACCAATCGAGGAACCTAAACCCAGTAAAAATTGCCATGAAACTCAAAACTCACATTCAATTGGGATAAAAGAAAGGTGAAAGGAAACAAACGACGGTAGAAAGGGATGTAAATCCATAAATAGTGTACTGCCAAGCAATTTTTTAAACCAGAATTACCACAAAATACCATTCAATCCAACTAAACAAAAATTAAGTAAATAATTTCTGAATTTCCATAACATGAACAAAATTCGAGCAAAAAAAAGAAAGAGAAGATAAACCAAAAATGCAATGCTAAAAGCATAGCCCCTCATTCTTCTTGAACAGTTCCTTTTTCGCTGACATAGATACCATCGAGGAATTTCCTGATATCTTTGTTCTTAACATGGCATTTCTGCGAGGCAGAAAGGAGAGAGCAGTCAGATGATGAACTGCCTAAGCAGTAGAAATAAGTCATATACAAACAGAAATAGCAAAGGGGAGGAGTAGAGACCTGATTAATTAGAGCAGCAGAGCGAGAGACCAGCTCAATGTCATTTCCATCCAAAACAAGCTCATCTTTGACCTTCTCAGACCGAACAACTGTTACACCTTCCAACATATCAACTTTTCTAACCTGAAACCAGACCAAAGAATACAATCACCAATCAGTAATCATAAGAATGAATAGAAAAAAGAAAATGAACAGGGGGCAATACCGACCTTTTTCTCACCAAGGAAGTTACGGATCTCGATAGCAGTGTTGGAATTTGTAATAGAGGCGTTGATGGGAAAGTGAGCATAGACAAATCGCATCTTGTATCTGTAACCTGTGGTGACTCCTGTTATCAGATTTTCTACATGGCTAAGCGCTGTCCTGATGGCAGCGCTAGTTTTCCTGGAGCCAAACCATGCTTCGATCTTGAGCTTGCGTTTGCCAGTAGCCTCGTCCTTGATGAGTTGGAAATCAAGGTTTAGGTGCTTGAAATTGCGGGTGAGCTTCCCTCGAGGCCCTTGTACCTCTATAACCTTGGCGTTTACCTTTATCTTAACGCCGTCCGGGATGTCCAT